>CAKAJE020001278.1:0-51843 GCA_916610135.2 Macropis europaea | reverse complement strand
CAGATAGCGTATTGTGCTAAGCGGCATCTCAAAGCGCATGAAATGGCGAGCAAAATGCACTATTAAACTTCTAGGGTAAGGCAAACAGAGACCCGATTAGATCATTTTATATTTTTGTTAATATAAGAATTCAGCGTAATTCTATCACATTTGTTCAATTTACGTCGCTCCTATTTCAGTTAACGTATTGGGCTAACCGGCATCTCAAAGCGCATGAAATGGCGAATAAAATGGACAATTAAACTTCTAGGGTAGGGCAAACGGAGACCCGATTAGATCATTTTATATTACGGTTAATATAAGAATTCAGCGTAATTCTATCACATTTCTTCAAATTACGTCGCTCCTATTTCAGATAGCGTACTGGGCTGGCCGCATCTTAAAGCGCGTGGAATGGCGAGTAAAATGCACTATTAAACTTCTATGATAGGGCAATCAGTGACCCGATTAGATAATTTTATATTATAGTTAATTTAAGAATTCAGCGAAATTCTATCACATTTGTTCAATTTACGTCGCTCCTTTTTCAGATAGCGTATTGGGCTAAGCGGCATCTCAAAGCGCATGAAATGGCGAGCAAAATGCACTATTAAACTTCTATGATAGGGCAATCAGTGACGCGATTAGATCCTTTTATATTATAGTTAATTTAAGAATTCAGCGAAATTCTATCACATTTGTTCAATTTACGTCGCTCCTATTTCAGATAGCGTATTGGGCTAAGCGGCATCTCAAAGCGCATGAAATGGCGAGCAAAAGCACTATTAAACTTCTAGGGTAAGGCAAACAGAGACCCGATTAGATCATTTTATATTTTTGTTAATATAAGAATTCAGCGTAATTCTATCACATTTGTTCAATTTACGTCGCTCATATTTCCGATAGCGCATTGGGCTAAGCGGCATCTCAAAGCGCATGAAATGGCGAGTAAAATGCACTATTAAACTTCTAGGGTAGGGCAATCAGTGACCCGATTAGATCATTTTATATTATAGTTAATTTAAGAATTCAGCGAAATTCTATCACATTTGTTCAATTTGCGTCGCTCATATTTCAGATAGCGTATTGGGCTAAGCGGCATCTCAAAGCGCATGAAATGGCGAGTAAAATGCACTATTAAACTTCTATCATAGGGCAATCAGTGACCCGATTAGATCATTTTATATTATAGTTAATTTAAGAATTCAGCGAAATTCTATCACATTTGTTCAATTTACGTCGCACCTGTTTCAGATAGCGTATTGGGCTAAGCGGCATCTCAAAGCGCATGAAATGGCGAGTAAAATGCAATACTAAACTTCTAGGATAAGGCAAACAGAGACCCGATTAGATCATTTTATATTTTTGTTAATATAAGAATTCAGCGAAATTCTATCACATTTGTTCAATTTACGTCGCTCATATTTCCGATAGCGTATTGGGCTAAGCGGCATCTCAAAGCGCATGAAATGGCGAGTAAAAATGCACTATTAAACTTCTAGGGTAGGGCAATCAGTGACCCGATTAGATCATTTTATATTATAGTTAATTTAAGAATTCAGCGAAATTCTATCACATTTGTTCAATTTACGTCGCTCCTATTGCAGATAGCGTATTGGGTTAAGCGGCACCTCAAAGCGCATGAAATTGGCGAGTAAAATGCACTATTAAACTTCTAGGGGTAGAGCAAACAGAGACCCGATTAGATCATTTTATATTATGGTTAATATAAGAATTCAGCGAAATTCTATCACATTTGTTCAATTTACGTCGCTCATATTTCAGATAGCGTATTGGGCTAAGCGGCATCTCAAAGCGCATGAAATGGCGCGTAAAAATGCGCTATTAAACTTCTAGGATAAGGCAAACGGAGACCCGATTAGTTCATTTTATATTACGGTTAATATAAGAATTCAGCGTAATTCTATCACAATTCTTCAAATTACGTCGCTCCTATTTCAGATAGCGTACTGGGCTGGCCGGCATCTTAATCCGCGTGGAATGGCGAGTAAAATGCACTATTAAGCTTCTATGATAGGGCATTCACAGACCCGATTAGATCATTTTATATTTTGTTTAATATAAGATTTCAGGGAAATTCTATCACATTTGTTCAATTTACGTCGCTCCTATTTCAGTTAACGTATTGGGCTAACCGCATCTCAAAGCGCATGAAATGGCGATAAAACGGACAATTAAACTTCTAGGGTAGGGCAAACGGAGACCCGATTAGATCATTTTATATTACGGTTAATATATGAATTCAGCGTAATTCTATCACATTTCTTCAAATTACGTCGCTCCTATTTCAGATAGCGTACTGGGCTGGCCGGCATCTTAAAGGGCGTGGAATGGCGAGTAAAATGCACTATTAAACTTCTATGATAGGGCAATCAGTGACCCGATTAGATAATTTTATATTATAGTTAATTTAAGAATTCAGCGAAATTCTATCACATTTGTTCAATTCACGTCGCTCCTATTTCAGATAGCGTATTGGGCTAAGCGGCATCTCAAAGCGCATGAAATGTCGCGCAAAATGCACTATTAAACTACTATGATAGGGCAATCAGTGACGCGATTAGATCCTTTTATATTATAGTTAATTTAAGAATTCAGCGAAATTCTATCACATTTGTTCAATTTACGTCGCTCCTATTTCAGATAGCGTATTGGGCTAAGCGGCATCTCAAAGAGCATGAAATGGCGAGCAAAATGCACTATTAAACTTCTAGGGTGAGGCAAACAGAGACCCGATTAGATCATTTTATATTTTTGTTAATATAAGAATTCAGCGTAATTCTATCACATTTGTTCAATTTACTTCGCTCCTATTTCAGATAGCGTATTGGGCTAAGCGGCATCTCAAAGCGCACGAAATGGCGAGCAAAATGCACTATTAAACTTCTAGGGTAGGGCAAACACAGACCCGATTAGATCATTTTATATTATGGTTAATATAAGAATTCAGCGAAATTCTATCACATTTGTTAGATTTGCGTCGCTCATATTTCAGATAGCGTATTGGGCTAAGCGGCATCTCAAAGCGCACGAAATGGCGAGCAAAATGCACTATTAAACTTCTAGGGTAGGGCAAACACAGACCCGATTAGATCATTTTATATTATGGTTAATATAAGAATTCAGCGAAATTCTATCACATTTGTTAGATTTGCGTCGCTCATATTTCAGATAGCGTATTGGGCTAAGCGGCATCTCAAAGCGCATGAAATGGCGAGTAAAATGCACTATTAAACTTCTATGATAGGGCAATCAGTGACCCGATTAGATCATTTTATATTATAGTTAATTTAAGAATTCAGCGAAATTCTATCACATTTGTTCAATTTACGTCGCACCTGTTTCAGATAGCGTATTGGGCTGAGCGGCATCTCAAAGCGCATGAAATGGCGAGTAAAATGCAATACTAAACTTCCAGGATAAGGCAAACAGAGACCCGATTAGATCATTTTATATTTTTGTTAATATAAGAATTCAGCGAAATTCTATCACATTTGTTCAATTTACGTCGCTCATATTTCCGATAGCGTATTGGGCTAAGCGGCATCTCAAAGCGCATGAAATGGCGAGTAAAATGCACTATTAAACTTCTAGGGTAGGGCAATCAGTGACCCGATTAGATCATTTTATATTATAGTTAATTTAAGAATTCAGCGAAATTCTATCACATTTGTTCAAATTACGTCGCTCCTATTGCAGATAGCGTATTGGGTTAAGCGGCACCTCAAAGCGCATGAAATTGCGAGTGAAATGCACTATTAAACTTCTAGGGTAGAGCAAACAGAGACCCGATTAGATCATTTTATATTATGGTTAATATAAGAATTCAGCGAAATTCTATCACATTTGTTCAATTTGCGTCGCTCATATTTCAGATAGCGTATTGGGCTAAGCGGCATCTCAAAGCGCATGAAATGGCGCGTAAAATGCGCTATTAAACTTCTAGGATAAGGCAAACGGAGAACCGATTAGTTCATTTTATATTACGGTTAATATAAGAATTCAGCAAAATTCTATCACATTTGTTCAATTTACGTCGCTCCTATTTCAGATAGCGTACTGGGCTAGGCGGCATCTTAGAGCGCGTGAAATGGCGAGTAAAATGCACTATTAAAGTTCTATGATAGGGCAATCAGTGACCCGATTAGATTATTTTATATTTTGGTTAATATAAGAATTCAGGGAAATTCTATCACATTTGTTGTTCAATTTACGTCGCTCCTATTTCAGATATCGTATTGGGCTAAGCGGCATCTCAAAGCGCATGAAATGACGAGTGAAATGCACTATTATACATCTAGGGTAGGGTGAACAGAGACCCGAAGAGATCATTTTACATTAAGGTGAATATAAGAATACGTCGCTCCTATTGCAGATAGCGTGTTGGGTGAAGCGGCATCTCGAAGCGCATGAAATGGCGGGTATAAGGCACTATTAAACTTCTAGGATAAGGCAAACAGATACCCGATTAGATCATTTTATATTATGGTTAATATAAGAATTCAGCGAAATTCTATCACATTTGTTCAATTTACGTCGCTCCTATTTCAGATAGCGTACTGGGCTAGGCGGCATCTTAAAGCGCGTGGAATCGCGAGTAAAATGCACTGTGAAACTTCAATGATAGGGCAGTCAGAGACCCGATTAGATCATTTTATATTCTGTTTAATATAAGATTTCAGGGAAATCCTATCACATTTGTTCTATTTACGTCGCTCCTATTTCAGTTAGCGTATTGGGCTAACCGGCATCTCAAAGCGCATGAAATGGCGAATAAAATGGACTATTAAACTTCTCGGGTAGGGCAAACAGAGACCCGATTAGATCATTTTATATTACGGTTATTATAAGAATTCAGCGTAATTCTATCACATTTCTTCAAATTACGTCGCTCCTATTTCAGATAGTGTACTGGGCTGCCCGGCATCTTAAAGCGCGTGGAATGGCGAGTAAAATGCACTATTAAACTTCTATGATAGGGCAATCAGTGACCCGATTAGATCATTTTATATTATAGTTAATTTAAGAATTCAGCGTAATTCTATCACATTTGTTCAATTTACGTCGCTCCTATTTCAGTTAACGTATTGGGCTAACCGGCATCTCAAAGCGCATGAAATGGCGAATAAAATGGACAATTAAACTTCTAGGGTAGGGCAAACGGAGACCCGATTAGATCATTTTATATTACGGTTAATATAAGAATTCAGCGTAATTCTATCACATTTCTTCAAATTACGTCGCTCCTATTTCAGATAGCGTACTGGGCTGGCCGGCATCTTAAAGCGCGTGGAATGGCGAGTAAAATGCACTATTAAACTTCTATGATAGGGCAATCAGTGACCCGATTAGATAATTTTATATTATAGTTAATTTAAGAATTCAGCGAAATTCTATCACATTTGTTCAATTTACGTCGCTCCTTTTTCAGATAGCGTATTGGGCTAAGCGGCATCTCAAAGCGCATGAAATGGCGAGCAAAATGCACTATTAAACTTCTATGATAGGGCAATCAGTGACGCGATTAGATCCTTTTATATTATAGTTAATTTAAGAGTTCAGCGAAATTCTATCACATTTGTTCAATTTACGTCGCTCCTATTTCAGATAGCGTATTGGGCTAAGCGGCATCTCAAAGCGCATGAAATGGCGAGCAAAATGCACTATTAAACTTCTAGGGTAAGGCAAACAGGGACCCGATTAGATCATTTTATATTTTTGTTAATATAAGAATTCAGCGTAATTCTATCACATTTGTTCAATTTACGTCGCTCATATTTCAGATAGCGTATTGGGCTAAGCGGCATCTCAAAGCGCATGAAATGGCGAGTAAAATGCACTATTAAACTTCTAGGGTAGGGCAATCAGTGACCCGATTAGATCATTTTATATTATAGTTAATTTAAGAATTCAGCGAAATTCTATCACATTTGTTCAATTTGCGTCGCTCATATTTCAGATAGCGTATTGGGCTAAGCGGCATCTCAAAGCGCATGAAATGGCGAGTAAAATGCACTATTAAACTTCTATCATAGGGCAATCAGGGACCCGATTAGATCATTTTATATTATTGTTAATATAAGAATTCAGCGAAATTCTATCACATTTGTTCAATTTACGTCGCACCTGTTTCAGATAGCGTATTGGGCTAAGCGGCATCTCAAAGCGCATGAAATGGCGAGTAAAATGCAATACTAAACTTCTAGGATAAGGCAAACAGAGACCCGATTAGATCATTTTATATTTTTGTTAATATAAGAATTCAGCGAAATTCTATCACATTTGTTCAATTTACGTCGCTCATATTTCCGATAGCGTATTGGGCTAAGCGGCATCTCAAAGCGCATGAAATGGCGAGTAAAATGCACTATTAAACTTCTAGGGTAGGGCAATCAGTGACCCGATTAGATCATTTTATATTATAGTTAATTTAAGAATTCAGCGATATTCTATCACATTTGTTCAATTTACGTCGCTCCTATTGCAGATAGCGTATTGGGTTAAGCGGCACCTCAAAGCGCATGAAATTGCGAGTAAAATGCACTATTAAACTTCTAGGGTAGAGCAAACAGAGACCCGATTAGATCATTTTATATTATGGTTAATATAAGAATTCAGCGAAATTCTATCACATTTGTTCAATTTGCGTCGGTCATATTTCAGATAGCGTATTGGGCTAAGCGGCATCTCAAAGCGCATGAAATGGCGCGTAAAATGCGCTATTAAACTTCTAGGATAAGGCAAACGGAGACCCGATTAGTTCATTTTATATTACGGTTAATATAAGAATTCAGCGTAATTCTATCACATTTCTTCAAATTACGTCGCTCCTATTTCAGATAGCGTACTGGGCTGGCCGGCATCTTAATCCGCGTGGAATGGCGAGTAAAATGCACTATTAAGCTTCTATGATAGGGCATTCACAGACCCGATTAGATCATTTTATATTTTGTTTAATATAAGATTTCAGGGAAATTCTATCACATTTGTTCAATTTACGTCGCTCCTATTTCAGTTAACGTATTGGGCTAACCGGCATCTCAAAGCGCATGAAATGGCGAATAAAATGGACAATTAAACTTCTAGGGTAGGGCAAACGGAGACCCGATTAGATCATTTTATATTACGGTTAATATATGAATTCAGCGTAATTCTATCACATTTCTTCAAATTACGTCGCTCCTATTTCAGATAGCGTACTGGGCTGGCCGGCATCTTAAAGGGCGTGGAATGGCGAGTAAAATGCACTATTAAACTTCTATGATAGGGCAATCAGTGACCCGATTAGATAATTTTATATTATAGTTAATTTAAGAATTCAGCGAAATTCTATCACATTTGTTCAATTCACGTCGCTCCTATTTCAGATAGCGTATTGGGCTAAGCGGCATCTCAAAGCGCATGAAATGTCGCGCAAAATGCACTATTAAACTACTATGATAGGGCAATCAGTGACGCGATTAGATCCTTTTATATTATAGTTAATTTAAGAATTCAGCGAAATTCTATCACATTTGTTCAATTTACGTCGCTCCTATTTCAGATAGCGTATTGGGCTAAGCGGCATCTCAAAGCGCATGAAATGACGAGTAAAATGCACTATTAAACTTCTAGGATAAGGCAAACAGAGACCCGATTAGATCATTTCATATTACGGTTAATATAAGAATTCAGCGTAATTCTATCACATTTGTTCAACGTACGTCGCTCCTATTTCAGATAGCGTACTGGGCTAGGCGGCATCTTAAAGCGCGTGGAATGGCGAGTAAAATGCACTATTAAACTTCAATGATAGGGCTATCGGAGACCCGATTAGATCATTTTATATTCTGGTTAATATAAGAATCCAGCGAAATTCTATCACATTCGTTCAATTTACGTCGCTCCTATTTCAGATATCGTATTGGGCTAAGCGGCATCTCAAAGCGCATGAAATGGCGAGTAAAATGCACTGCTAAACTTCTAGGGTAGGGCGAACGAAGGCCCGATTAGATCATTTTACATTGAGGTTAATATAAGAATTCAGGGAAATTCTATCACATTTGTTCAATTTACGTCGCTCCTATTTCAGATAGCGTATTGGTCTAAGCGCCATCTCAAAGCGCATGAAATTGCGAGTGAAATGCACTATTAAACTTCTAGGGTAGGGCGAACAGAGACGCGATTAGATCATTTTACATTAAGGTTAATATAAGTATTCAGGGAAGTTCTATCACATTTGTTCAATTTACGTCGCTCCTATTTCAGATAGCGCATTGGGCTAAGCGGCATCTCAAAGCCCATGAAATGGCGAGTAAAATGCACTGCTAAACTTGTAGGGTAGGGCAAACAGGGACCCGATTAGATCATTTTATATTATCGTTAATCCAAGATGTCAGCAAAATTCTATCACATTTGTTCAATTTACGTCGCTCCAATTTCAGATAGCGTACTGGGATAGGCGGCATCTTAAAGCGCATGAAATGACGAGTGAAATGCACTATTAAACTACTATGATAGGGCAATCAGAGACCCGACTAGATCATTTTATATTTTGGTTAATATAAGAATTCAGCGAAATTCTATCACAATTGTTCAATTTACGTCGCTCCTATTTCAGATAGCGTATTGGGCTAAGCGGCATCTCAAAGCGCATGAAATGGCGAGTGAAATGCACTATTAATCTTCTAGGGTAAGGCAAACAGAGACCCGATTAGATCATTTTATAATACGGTTAATATAAGAATTCAGCGTAAGTCTATCACATTTGTTCAATTTACGTCGCTCCTATTTCAGATAGCTTATTGGGCTAAGCGGCATCTCAAAGCGCATGAAATGACGAGTGAAATGCACTATTTAACTTCTAGGGTAGGGCGAACAAAGACCCGATTAGATCATTTTACATTAAGGTTAATATAAGAATTCAGGGAAATTCTATCACATTTGTTCAATTTACGTCGCTCGTATTTCAGATAGCGTATTGGGCTAAGCGGCATCTCAAAGCGCATGAAATGGCGAGTAAAATGCACTATTAAACTTCTAGGGTAGGGCAAACAGAGACCCGATTAGATCATTTTATATTATGGTTAATTTAAGAATTCAGCGTAATTCTATCACATTTGTTCAACTTACGTCGCTCCTATTTCAGATAGCGTACTGGGCTAGGAAGCATCTTAAAGCGCGTGGAAGGGCGAGTAAAATGCACTACTAAACTTCTGTGATAGGGCAATCAGTGTCCCGATTAGATCATTTTATATTTTGGTTAATATAAGAATTCAGCGAAATTCTATCACATTTGTTCAATTTACGTCGCTCCTATTTCAGATAGCGTATTGTGCTAAGCGGCATCTCAAAGCGCATGAAATGGCGAGCAAAATGCACTATTAAACTTCTAGGGTAAGGCAAACAGAGACCCGATTAGATCATTTTATATTTTTGTTAATATAAGAATTCAGCGTAATTCTATCACATTTGTTCAATTTACGTCGCTCCTATTTCAGTTAACGTATTGGGCTAACCGGCATCTCAAAGCGCATGAAATGGCGAATAAAATGGACAATTAAACTTCTAGGGTAGGGCAAACGGAGACCCGATTAGATCATTTTATATTACGGTTAATATAAGAATTCAGCGTAATTCTATCACATTTCTTCAAATTACGTCGCTCCTATTTCAGATAGCGTACTGGGCTGGCCGGCATCTTAAAGCGCGTGGAATGGCGAGTAAAATGCACTATTAAACTTCTATGATAGGGCAATCAGTGACCCGATTAGATAATTTTATATTATAGTTAATTTAAGAATTCAGCGAAATTCTATCACATTTGTTCAATTTACGTCGCTCCTTTTTCAGATAGCGTATTGGGCTAAGCGGCATCTCAAAGCGCATGCAATGGCGAGCAAAATGCACTATTAAACTTCTATGATAGGGCAATCAGTGACGCGATTAGATCCTTTTATATTATAGTTAATTTAAGAGTTCAGCGAAATTCTATCACATTTGTTCAATTTACGTCGCTCCTATTTCAGATAGCGTATTGGGCTAAGCGGCATCTCAAAGCGCATGAAATGGCGAGCAAAATGCACTATTAAACTTCTAGGGTAAGGCAAACAGGGACCCGATTAGATCATTTTATATTTTTGTTAATATAAGAATTCAGCGTAATTCTATCACATTTGTTCAATTTACGTCGCTCATATTTCCGATAGCGCATTGGGCTAAGCGGCATCTCAAAGCGCATGAAATGGCGAGTAAAATGCACTATTAAACTTCTAGGGTAGGGCAATCAGTGACCCGATTAGATCATTTTATATTATAGTTAATTTAAGAATTCAGCGAAATTCTATCACATTTGTTCAATTTGCGTCGCTCATATTTCAGATAGCGTATTGGGCTAAGCGGCATCTCAAAGCGCATGAAATGGCGAGTAAAATGCACTATTAAACTTCTATCATAGGGCAATCAGTGACCCGATTAGATCATTTTATATTATAGTTAATTTAAGAATTCAGCGAAATTCTATCACATTTGTTCAATTTACGTCGCACCTGTTTCAGATAGCGTATTGGGCTAAGCGGCATCTCAAAGCGCATGAAATGGCGAGTAAAATGCAATATTAAACTTCTAGGATAAGGCAAACAGAGACCCGATTAGATCATTTTATATTTTTGTTAATATAAGAATTCAGCGAAATTCTATCACATTTGTTCAATTTACGTCGCTCATATTTCCGATAGCGTATTGGGCTAAGCGGCATCTCAAAGCGCATGAAATGGCGAGTAAAATGCACTATTAAACTTCTAGGGTAGGGCAATCAGTGACCCGATTAGATCATTTTATATTATAGTTAATTTAAGAATTCAGCGATATTCTATCACATTTGTTCAATTTACGTCGCTCCTATTGCAGATAGCGTATTGGGTTAAGCGGCACCTCAAAGCGCATGAAATTGCGAGTAAAATGCACTATTAAACTTCTAGGGTAGAGCAAACAGAGACCCGATTAGATCATTTTATATTATGGTTAATATAAGAATTCAGCGAAATTCTATCACATTTGTTCAATTTGCGTCGGTCATATTTCAGATAGCGTATTGGGCTAAGCGGCATCTCAAAGCGCATGAAATGGCGCGTAAAATGCGCTATTAAACTTCTAGGATAAGGCAAACGGAGACCCGATTAGTTTATTTTATATTACGGTTAATATAAGAATTCAGCGTAATTCTATCACATTTCTTCAAATTACGTCGCTCCTATTTCAGATAGCGTACTGGGCTGGCCGGCATCTTAATCCGCGTGGAATGGCGAGTAAAATGCACTATTAAGCTTCTATGATAGGGCATTCACAGACCCGATTAGATCATTTTATATTTTGTTTAATATAAGATTTCAGGGAAATTCTATCACATTTGTTCAATTTACGTCGCTCCTATTTCAGTTAACGTATTGGGCTAACCGGCATCTCAAAGCGCATGAAATGGCGAATAAAATGGACAATTAAACTTCTAGGGTAGGGCAAACGGAGACCCGATTAGATCATTTTATATTACGGTTAATATATGAATTCAGCGTAATTCTATCACATTTCTTCAAATTACGTCGCTCCTATTTCAGATAGCGTACTGGGCTGGCCGGCATCTTAAAGGGCGTGGAATGGCGAGTAAAATGCACTATTAAACTTCTATGATAGGGCAATCAGTGACCCGATTAGATAATTTTATATTATAGTTAATTTAAGAATTCAGCGAAATTCTATCACATTTGTTCAATTCACGTCGCTCCTATTTCAGATAGCGTATTGGGCTAAGCGGCATCTCAAAGCGCATGAAATGTCGCGCAAAATGCACTATTAAACTACTATGATAGGGCAATCAGTGACGCGATTAGATCCTTTTATATTATAGTTAATTTAAGAATTCAGCGAAATTCTATCACATTTGTTCAATTTACGTCGCTCCTATTTCAGATAGCGTATTGGGCTAAGCGGCATCTCAAAGAGCATGAAATGGCGAGCAAAATGCACTATTAAACTTCTAGGGTGAGGCAAACAGAGACCCGATTAGATCATTTTATATTTTTGTTAATATAAGAATTCAGCGTAATTCTATCACATTTGTTCA
This sequence comes from Macropis europaea, assembly GCA_916610135.2. Lineage (NCBI taxonomy): Eukaryota > Metazoa > Arthropoda > Insecta > Hymenoptera > Melittidae > Macropis > Macropis europaea. The sequence continues at coordinate 39,746 of CAKAJE020001278.1, read as the reverse complement.
ATTTACGTCGCTCATATTTCCGATTGCGCATTGGGCTAAGCGGCATCTCAAAGCGCATGAAATGGCGAGTAAAATGCACTATTAAACTTCTAGGGTAGGGCAATCAGTGACCCGATTAGATCATTTTATATTATAGTTAATTTAAGAATTCAGCGATATTCTATCACATTTGTTCAATTTACTTCGCTCCTATTTCAGATAGCGTATTGGGCTAAGCGGCATCTCAAAGCGCACGAAATGGCGAGCAAAATGCACTATTAAACTTCTAGGGTAGGGCAAACACAGACCCGATTAGATCATTTTATATTATGGTTAATATAAGAATTCAGCGAAATTCTATCACATTTGTTAGATTTGCGTCGCTCATATTTCAGATAGCGTATTGGGCTAAGCGGCATCTCAAAGCGCATGAAATGGCGAGTAAAATGCACTATTAAACTTCTATGATAGGGCAATCAGTGACCCGATTAGATCATTTTATATTATAGTTAATTTAAGAATTCAGCGAAATTCTATCACATTTGTTCAATTTACGTCGCACCTGTTTCAGATAGCGTATTGGGCTGAGCGGCATCTCAAAGCGCATGAAATGGCGAGTAAAATGCAATACTAAACTTCCAGGATAAGGCAAACAGAGACCCGATTAGATCATTTTATATTTTTGTTAATATAAGAATTCAGCGAAATTCTATCACATTTGTTCAATTTACGTCGCTCATATTTCCGATAGCGTATTGGGCTAAGCGGCATCTCAAAGCGCATGAAATGGCGAGTAAAATGCACTATTAAACTTCTAGGGTAGGGCAATCAGTGACCCGATTAGATCATTTTATATTATAGTTAATTTAAGAATTCAGCGATATTCTATCACATTTGTTCAAATTACGTCGCTCCTATTGCAGATAGCGTATTGGGTTAAGCGGCACCTCAAAGCGCATGAAATTGCGAGTGAAATGCACTATTAAACTTCTAGGGTAGAGCAAACAGAGACCCGATTAGATCATTTTATATTATGGTTAATATAAGAATTCAGCGAAATTCTATCACATTTGTTCAATTTGCGTCGCTCATATTTCAGATAGCGTATTGGGCTAAGCGGCATCTCAAAGCGCATGAAATGGCGCGTAAAATGCGCTATTAAACTTCTAGGATAAGGCAAACGGAGAACCGATTAGTTCATTTTATATTACGGTTAATATAAGAATTCAGCAAAATTCTATCACATTTGTTCAATTTACGTCGCTCCTATTTCAGATAGCGTACTGGGCTAGGCGGCATCTTAGAGCGCGTGAAATGGCGAGTAAAATGCACTATTAAAGTTCTATGATAGGGCAATCAGTGACCCGATTAGATTATTTTATATTTTGGTTAATATAAGAATTCAGGGAAATTCTATCACATTTGTTGTTCAATTTACGTCGCTCCTATTTCAGATATCGTATTGGGCTAAGCGGCATCTCAAAGCGCATGAAATGACGAGTGAAATGCACTATTATACATCTAGGGTAGGGTGAACAGAGACCCGAAGAGATCATTTTACATTAAGGTGAATATAAGAATACGTCGCTCCTATTACAGATAGCGTGTTGGGTGAAGCGGCATCTCGAAGCGCATGAAATGGCGGGTATAAGGCACTATTAAACTTCTAGGATAAGGCAAACAGATACCCGATTAGATCATTTTATATTATGGTTAATATAAGAATTCAGCGAAATTCTATCACATTTGTTCAATTTACGTCGCTCCTATTTCAGATAGCGTACTGGGCTAGGCGGCATCTTAAAGCGCGTGGAATCGCGAGTAAAATGCACTGTGAAACTTCAATGATAGGGCAGTCAGAGACCCGATTAGATCATTTTATATTCTGTTTAATATAAGATTTCAGGGAAATCCTATCACATTTGTTCTATTTACGTCGCTCCTATTTCAGTTAGCGTATTGGGCTAACCGGCATCTCAAAGCGCATGAAATGGCGAATAAAATGGACTATTAAACTTCTCGGGTAGGGCAAACAGAGACCCGATTAGATCATTTTATATTACGGTTATTATAAGAATTCAGCGTAATTCTATCACATTTCTTCAAATTACGTCGCTCCTATTTCAGATAGTGTACTGGGCTGCCCGGCATCTTAAAGCGCGTGGAATGGCGAGTAAAATGCACTATTAAACTTCTATGATAGGGCAATCAGTGACCCGATTAGATCATTTTATATTATAGTTAATTTAAGAATTCAGCGTAATTCTATCACATTTGTTCAATTTACGTCGCTCCTATTTCAGTTAACGTATTGGGCTAACCGGCATCTCAAAGCGCATGAAATGGCGAATAAAATGGACAATTAAACTTCTAGGGTAGGGCAAACGGAGACCCGATTAGATCATTTTATATTACGGTTAATATAAGAATTCAGCGTAATTCTATCACATTTCTTCAAATTACGTCGCTCCTATTTCAGATAGCGTACTGGGCTGGCCGGCATCTTAAAGCGCGTGGAATGGCGAGTAAAATGCACTATTAAACTTCTATGATAGGGCAATCAGTGACCCGATTAGATAATTTTATATTATAGTTAATTTAAGAATTCAGCGAAATTCTATCACATTTGTTCAATTTACGTCGCTCCTTTTTCAGATAGCGTATTGGGCTAAGCGGCATCTCAAAGCGCATGAAATGGCGAGTAAAATGCACTATTAAACTTCTATGATAGGGCAATCAGTGACGCGATTAGATCCTTTTATATTATAGTTAATTTAAGAGTTCAGCGAAATTCTATCACATTTGTTCAATTTACGTCGCTCCTATTTCAGATAGCGTATTGGGCTAAGCGGCATCTCAAAGCGCATGAAATGGCGAGCAAAATGCACTATTAAACTTCTAGGGTAAGGCAAACAGGGACCCGATTAGATCATTTTATATTTTTGTTAATATAAGAATTCAGCGTAATTCTATCACATTTGTTCAATTTACGTCGCTCATATTTCCGATAGCGCATTGGGCTAAGCGGCATCTCAAAGCGCATGAAATGGCGAGTAAAATGCACTATTAAACTTCTAGGGTAGGGCAATCAGTGACCCGATTAGATCATTTTATATTATAGTTAATTTAAGAATTCAGCGAAATTCTATCACATTTGTTCAATTTGCGTCGCTCATATTTCAGATAGCGTATTGGGCTAAGCGGCATCTCAAAGCGCATGAAATGGCGAGTAAAATGCACTATTAAACTTCTATCATAGGGCAATCAGTGACCCGATTAGATCATTTTATATTATAGTTAATTTAAGAATTCAGCGAAATTCTATCACATTTGTTCAATTTACGTCGCACCTGTTTCAGATAGCGTATTGGGCTAAGCGGCATCTCAAAGCGCATGAAATGGCGAGTAAAATGCAATACTAAACTTCTAGGATAAGGCAAACAGAGACCCGATTAGATCATTTTATATTTTTGTTAATATAAGAATTCAGCGAAATTCTATCACATTTGTTCAATTTACGTCGCTCATATTTCCGATAGCGTATTGGGCTAAGCGGCATCTCAAAGCGCATGAAATGGCGAGTAAAATGCACTATTAAACTTCTAGGGTAGGGCAATCAGTGACCCGATTAGATCATTTTATATTATAGTTAATTTAAGAATTCAGCGATATTCTATCACATTTGTTCAATTTACTTCGCTCCTATTTCAGATAGCGTATTGGGCTAAGCGGCATCTCAAAGCGCACGAAATGGCGAGCAAAATGCACTATTAAACTTCTAGGGTAGGGCAAACACAGACCCGATTAGATCATTTTATATTATGGTTAATATAAGAATTCAGCGAAATTCTATCACATTTGTTAGATTTGCGTCGCTCATATTTCAGATAGCGTATTGGGCTAAGCGGCATCTCAAAGCGCATGAAATGGCGAGTAAAATGCACTGTTAAACTTCTATGATAGGGCAATCAGTGACCCGATTAGATCATTTTATATTATAGTTAATTTAAGAATTCAGCGAAATTCTATCACATTTGTTCAATTTACGTCGCTCCTGTTTCAGATAGCGTATTGGGCTGAGCGGCATCTCAAAGCGCATGAAATGGCGAGTAAAATGCAATACTAAACTTCCAGGATAAGGCAAACAGAGACCCGATTAGATCATTTTATATTTTTGTTAATATAAGAATTCAGCGAAATTCTATCACATTTGTTCAATTTACGTCGCTCATATTTCCGATAGCGTATTGGGCTAAGCGGCATCTCAAAGCGCATGAAATGGCGAGTAAAATGCACTATTAAACTTCTAGGGTAGGGCAATCAGTGACCCGATTAGATCATTTTATATTATAGTTAATTTAAGAATTCAGCGATATTCTATCACATTTGTTCAAATTACGTCGCTCCTATTGCAGATAGCGTATTGGGTTAAGCGGCACCTCAAAGCGCATGAAATTGCGAGTGAAATGCACTATTAAACTTCTAGGGTAGAGCAAACAGAGACCCGATTAGATCATTTTATATTATGGTTAATATAAGAATTCAGCGAAATTCTATCACATTTGTTCAATTTGCGTCGCTCATATTTCAGATAGCGTATTGGGCTAAGCGGCATCTCAAAGCGCATGAAATGGCGCGTAAAATGCGCTATTAAACTTCTAGGATAAGGCAAACGGAGACCCGATTAGTTCATTTTATATTACGGTTAATATAAGAATTCAGCAAAATTCTATCACATTTGTTCAATTTACGTCGCTCCTATTTCAGATAGCGTACTGGGCTAGGCGGCATCTTAGAGCGCGTGAAATGGCGAGTAAAATGCACTATTAAAGTTCTATGATAGGGCAATCAGTGACCCGATTAGATTATTTTATATTTTGGTTAATATAAGAATTCAGGGAAATTCTATCACATTTGTTGTTCAATTTACGTCGCTCCTATTTCAGATATCGTATTGGGCTAAGCGGCATCTCAAAGCGCATGAAATGACGAGTGAAATGCACTATTATACATCTAGGGTAGGGTGAACAGAGACCCGAAGAGATCATTTTACATTAAGGTGAATATAAGAATACGTCGCTCCTATTGCAGATAGCGTGTTGGGTGAAGCGGCATCTCGAAGCGCATGAAATGGCGAGTATAAGGCACTATTAAACTTCTAGGATAAGGCAAACAGATACCCGATTAGATCATTTTATATTATGGTTAATATAAGAATTCAGCGAAATTCTATCACATTTGTTCAATTTACGTCGCTCCTATTTCAGATAGCGTACTGGGCTAGGCGGCATCTTAAAGCGCGTGGAATCGCGAGTAAAATGCACTGTGAAACTTCAATGATAGGGCAGTCAGAGACCCGATTAGATCATTTTATATTCTGTTTAATATAAGATTTCAGGGAAATCCTATCACATTTGTTCTATTTACGTCGCTCCTATTTCAGTTAGCGTATTGGGCTAACCGGCATCTCAAAGCGCATGAAATGGCGAATAAAATGGACTATTAAACTTCTCGGGTAGGGCAAACAGAGACCCGATTAGATCATTTTATATTACGGTTAATATAAGAATTCAGCGTAATTCTATCACATTTCTTCAAATTACGTCGCTCCTATTTCAGATAGTGTACTGGGCTGCCCGGCATCTTAAAGCGCGTGGAATGGCGAGTAAAATGCACTATTAAACTTCTATGATAGGGCAATCAGTGACCCGATTAGATCATTTTATATTATAGTTAATTTAAGAATTCAGCGAAATTCTATCACATTTGTTCAATTTACGTCGCACCTGTTTCAGATAGCGTATTGGGCTAAGCGGCATCTCAAAGCGCATGAAATGGCGAGTAAAATGCAATACTAAACTTCTAGGATAAGGCAAACAGATACCCGATTAGATCATTTTATATTTTTGTTAGTATAAGAATTCAGCGAAATTCTATCACATTTGTTCAATTTACGTCGCTCATATTTCCGATAGCGTATTGGGCTAAGCGGCATCTCAAAGCGCATGAAATGGCGAGTAAAATGCACTATTAAACTTCTAGGGTAGGGCAATCAGTGACCCGATTAGATCATTTTATATTATAGTTAATTTAAGAATTCAGCGATATTCTATCACATTTGTTCAATTTACGTCGCTCCTATTGCAGATAGCGTGTTGGGTGAAGCGGCATCTCGAAGCGCATGAAATGGCGGGTATAAGGCACTATTAAACTTCTAGGATAAGGCAAACAGATACCCGATTAGATCATTTTATATTATGGTTAATATAAGAATTCAGCGTAATTCTATCACATTTCTTCAAATTACGTCGCTCCTATTTCAGATAGCGTACTGGGCTGGCCGGCATCTTAAACCGCGTGGAATGGCGAGTAAAATGCACTATTAAGCTTCTATGATAGGGCATTCACAGACCCGATTAGATCATTTTATATTTTGTTTAATATAAGATTTCAGGGAACTTCTATCACATTTGTTCAATTTACGTCGCTCATATTTCAGATAGCGTATTGGGCTAAGCGGCATCTCAAAGCGCATGAAATGGCGAGTAGAATGCACTATTAAACTTCTAGGGTAGTGCAAACAGAGACCCGATTAGTTCATTTTATATTACGGTTAATATAAGAATTCAGCGTAATTCTATCGCATTTGTTCAATTTACGTCGCTCCTATTTCAGATAGCGTACTGGGCTAGGCGGCATCTTAGAGCGCGTGAAATGGCGAGTAAAATGCACTATTAAAGTTCTATGATAGGGCAATCAGTGACCCGATTAGATTATTTTATATTTTGGTTAATATAAGAATTCTGGGAAATTCTATCACATTTGTTGTTCAATTTACGTCGCTCCTATTTCAGATATCGTATTGGGCTAAGCGGCATCTCAAAGCGCATGAAATGACGAGTGAAATGCACTATTATACATCTAGGGTAGGGTGAACAGAGACCCGAAGAGATCATTTTACATTAAGGTGAATATAAGAATACGTCGCTCCTATTGCAGATAGCGTGTTGGGTGAAGCGGCATCTCGAAGCGCATGAAATGGCGGGTATAAGGCACTATTAAACTTCTAGGATAAGGCAAACAGATACCCGATTAGATCATTTTATATTATGGTTAATATAAGAATTCAGCGAAATTCTATCACATTTGTTCAATTTACGTCGCTCCTATTTCAGATAGCGTACTGGGCTAGGCGGCATCTTAAAGCGCGTGGAATCGCGAGTAAAATGCACTGTGAAACTTCAATGATAGGGCAGTCAGAGACCCGATTAGATCATTTTATATTCTGTTTAATATAAGATTTCAGGGAAATCCTATCACATTTGTTCTATTTACGTCGCTCCTATTTCAGTTAGCGTATTGGGCTAACCGGCATCTCAAAGCGCATGAAATGGCGAATAAAATGGACTATTAAACTTCTCGGGTAGGGCAAACAGAGACCCGATTAGATCATTTTATATTACGGTTAATATAAGAATTCAGCGTAATTCTATCACATTTCTTCAAATTACGTCGCTCCTATTTCAGATAGTGTACTGGGCTGCCCGGCATCTTAAAGCGCGTGGAATGGCGAGTAAAATGCACTATTAAACTTCTATGATAGGGCAATCAGTGACCCGATTAGATCATTTTATATTATAGTTAATTTAAGAATTCAGCGAAATTCTATCACATTTGTTCAATTTACGTCGCACCTGTTTCAGATAGCGTATTGGGCTAAGCGGCATCTCAAAGCGCATGAAATGGCGAGTAAAATGCAATACTAAACTTCTAGGATAAGGCAAACAGATACCCGATTAGATCATTTTATATTTTTGTTAGTATAAGAATTCAGCGAAATTCTATCACATTTGTTCAATTTACGTCGCTCATATTTCCGATAGCGTATTGGGCTAAGCGGCATCTCAAAGCGCATGAAATGGCGAGTAAAATGCACTATTAAACTTCTAGGGTAGGGCAATCAGTGACCCGATTAGATCATTTTATATTATAGTTAATTTAAGAATTCAGCGATATTCTATCACATTTGTTCAATTTACGTCGCTCCTATTGCAGATAGCGTGTTGGGTGAAGCGGCATCTCGAAGCGCATGAAATGTCGGATATAAGGCACTATTAAACTTCTAGGATAAGGCAAACAGATACCCGATTAGATCATTTTATATTATGGTTAATATAAGAATTCAGCGTAATTCTATCACATTTCTTCAAATTACGTCGCTCCTATTTCAGATAGCGTACTGGGCTGGCCGGCATCTTAAACCGCGTGGAATGGCGAGTAAAATGCACTATTAAGCTTCTATGATAGGGCATTCACAGACCCGATTAGATCATTTTATATTTTGTTTAATATAAGATTTCAGGGAACTTCTATCACATTTGTTCAATTTACGTCGCTCATATTTCAGATAGCGTATTGGGCTAAGCGGCATCTCAAAGCGCATGAAATGGCGAGTAGAATGCACTATTAAACTTCTAGGGTAGTGCAAACAGAGACCCGATTAGTTCATTTTATATTACGGTTAATATAAGAATTCAGCGTAATTCTATCGCATTTGTTCAATTTACGTCGCTCCTATTTCAGATAGCGTACTGGGCTAGGCGGCATCTTAGAGCGCGTGAAATGGCGAGTAAAATGCACTATTAAAGTTCTATGATAGGGCAATCAGTGACCCGATTAGATTATTTTATATTTTGGTTAATATAAGAATTCAGGGAAATTCTATCACATTTGTTGTTCAATTTACGTCGCTCCTATTTCAGATATCGTATTGGGCTAAGCGGCATCTCAAAGCGCATGAAATGACGAGTGAAATGCACTATTATACATCTAGGGTAGGGTGAACAGAGACCCGAAGAGATCATTTTACATTAAGGTGAATATAAGAATGCAGCGTAATTCTGTCACATTTGTTCAACTTACGTCGCTCCTATTTCAGATAGCGTATTGGGTTAAGCGTCATCTCAAAGCGCATGAAATGACGAGTGAAATGCACTATTAAACTTCTAGGGTAGGGCGAACAGAGACCCGATTAGATCATTTTACATTAACGTTAATATAAGTATTCAGCGAGATTCTATCACACTTGTTCAATTTACGTCGCTTCTATTTCAGACAGCGTACTGGGCTAGGCGGCATCTTAAAGCGCGTGGAATGGCGAGTAAAATGCACTATTAACCTTGTGTGATAGGGCAATCAGAGACCCGATTAGATCAGTTTATATTTTGTTTAATATAAGATTTCAGGGAAATAGTATCACATTTGTTCAATTTACGTCACTCCTATATCAGATAGCGTATTCGGCTAAGCGGCATCTCAAAGCGCATGAAATGGCGAGTGAAATGCACCATTAGAAATCTATGGTAAGGCGAACAGAGACCCGATTAGATCATTTTACATTAAGGTTAATATAAGGATTCACGGAAATTCTATCACATTTGTTCAATTTACGTCGCTCCTATTTCAGATAGCGTATTGGGCTAAGCGGCATCTCAAAGCGCATGAAATGGCGTGTAAAATGCACGATTAAACTTCTAGGGTAGGGCAAACAGAGACCCGATTAGATCATTTTATATTTTGGTTAATATAAGAATTCAGCGAAATTCAATCACATTTGTTCAATTTACGTCGCTCCTATTTCAGATAGCGTATTGGGCTAAGCGGCATCTCAAAGCGCATGAAATGACGAGTGAAATGCACTATTAAACTTCTAGGGTAGGGCAAACAGGGACCCGATTAGATCATTTTATATTATGGTTAATTTAAGAATTCAGCGAAATTCTATCACATTTGTTCAATTTACGTCGCTCCTATTTCAGATAGCGTATTGGGCTAAGCGGCATCTCAAAGCGCATGAAATGGCGTGTAAAATGCACGATTAAACTTCTAGGGTAGGGCAAACAGAGACCCGATTAGATCATTTTATATTTTGGTTAATATAAGAATTCAGCGAAATTCTATCACATTTGATCAATTTACGTCGCTCCTATTTCAGATAGCGTATTGGGCTAAGCCGGATCTCAAAGCGCATGAAATGGCGAGTAAAATGCACTGTGAAACTTCTAGGGTAGGGCAAACAGAGACCCGATTAGATCATTTCATATTATGGTTTATTTAAGAATTCAGAAAAATTCTATCACATTTGTTCAATTTACGTCGCTCCTATTTCAGATAGCGTATTGGGCTAAGCGGCATCTCAAAGCGCATGAAATGGCGTGTAAAATGCACGATTAAACTTCTAGGGTAGGGCAAACAGAGACCCGATTAGATCATTTTATATTTTGGTTAATATAAGAATTCAGCGAAATTCTATCACATTTGTTCAATTTACGTCGCTCCTATTTCAGATAGCGTATTGGGCTAAGCCGGATCTCAAAGCGCATGAAATGGCGACTAAAATGCACTATTAAACTTCTAGGGTGGGGCAAACAGAGACCCGATTAGATCATTTTATATTATGGTTAATTTAAGAATTCAGCAAAATTCTATCACATTTGTTCAACTTACGTCGCTCCTATTTCAGATAGCGTACTGGGCTAGGCGGCAACTTAAAGCGCGTGGAATGGCGAGTAAAATGCACTACTGAACTACTATGATCGGGCAATCAGAGACCCGATTAGATCAGTTTATATTTTGTTTAATATAAGATTTCAGGGAAATAGTATCACATTTGTTCAATTTACGTCGCTCCTATATCAGATAGCGTATTCGGCTAAGCGGCATCTCAAAGCGCATGAAATGGCGAGTGAAATGCACCATTAGACTTCTATGGTAGGGCGAACAGAGACCCGATTAGATCATTTTACATTAAGGTTAATATAAGGATTCACGGAAATTCTATCACATTTGTTCAATTTACGTCGCTCCTATTTCAGATAGCGTATTGGGCTAAGCGGCATCTCAAAGCGCATGAAATGGCGTGTAAAATGCATGATTAAACTTCTATTATAGGGCAATCAGAGACCCGATTAGATCATTTTATGTTATGGTTAATTTAAGAATTCAGCCAAATTCTATCACATTTGTTCAATTTGCGTCGCTCCTATTTCAGATAGCGTACTGGGCTAGGCGGAATCTTAAAGCGCGTGGATTGGCGAGTAAAATGCACTATTAAACTTCTATGATAGGGCAATCAGAGACCCGATTAGATCATTTTATATTTTGGTTAATATAAGAATTCAGCGAAATTCTATCACAGTTGTTCTATTTACGTCGCTCCTATTTGAGATAACGTATTGGGCTAAGCGGCATCTCAAAGCGCATGAAATGGCGAGTGAAATGCACTATTAAACTTCTAGGGTAGGGCGAACAGAGACCCGATTAGATCATTTTACATTAAGGTTAATATAAGTATTCAGGGAAATTCTATCACATTTGTTCAATTTACGTCGCTCCTATTTCAGATAGCGAATTGGGCTAAGCGGCATCTCAAAGAGCATGAAATGGCGAGTAAAATGCACTGTTAAACTTCTAGGGTAGGGCAAACATAGACCCGATTAGATCATTTCATATTATGGTTTATTTAAGAATTCAGAAAAATTCTATCACATTTGTTCAATTTACGTCGCTGATATTTCAGATAGCGTATTGGGCTAAGCGGCATCTCAATGCGCATGAAATGGCGAGTAAAATGCACTATTAAACTTCTAGGATAAGGCAAACAGAGACCCGATTCGTTCATTTTATATTACGGTTAATATAAGAATTCAGCGTAATTCTATCACATTTGTTCAAGGTACGTCGCTCCTATTTCAGATAGCGTACTGGGTTAGGCGGAATCTTAAAGCGCGTGGAATGGCGGGTAAAATGCACTATTAAACTTCTATGATAGGGCTATCAGAGACCCGATCAGATCATTTTATATTTTGGTTAATATAAGAATTCAGCGAAATTCTATCACATTTGTTCAACTTACGTCGCTGCTATTTCAGATAGCGTATTGGGCTAAGCGGCATCTCAAAGCGCATGAAATGACGAGTAAAATGCACTATTAAACTTCTAGGATAAGGCAAACAGAGACCCGATTAGATCATTTTATATTACGGTTAATATAAGAATTCAGCGTAATTCTATCACATTTGTTCAACGTACGTCGCTCCTATTTCAGATAGCGTACTGGGCTAGGCGGCATCTTAAAGCGCGTGGAATGGCGAGTAAAATGCACTATTAAACTTCTATGATAGGGCTATCGGAGACCCGATTAGATCATTTTATATTCTGGTTAATATAAGAATCCAGCGAAATTCTATCACATTCGTTCAATTTACGTCGCTCCTATTTCAGATATCGTATTGGGCTAAGCGGCATCTCAAAGCGCATGAAATGGCGAGTAAAATGCACTGCTAAATTTCTAGGGTAGGGCGAACGAAGGCCCGATTAGATCATTTTACATTGAGGTTAATATAAGAATTCAGGGAAATTCTATCACATTTGTTCAATTTACGTCGCTCCTATTTCAGATAGCGTATTGGTCTAAGCGCCATCTCAAAGCGCATGAAATTGCGAGTGAAATGCACTATTAAACTTCTAGGGTAGGGCGAACAGAGACGCGATTAGATCATTTTACATTAAGGTTAATATAAGTATTCAGGGAAGTTCTATCACATTTGTTCAATTTACGTCGCTCCTATTTCAGATAGCGCATTGGGCTAAGCGGCATCTCAAAGCCCATGAAATGGCGAGTAAAATGCACTGCTAAACTTGTAGGGTAGGGCAAACAGGGACCCGATTAGATCATTTTATATTATCGTTAATCCAAGATGTCAGCAAAATTCTATCACATTTGTTCAATTTACGTCGCTCCAATTTCAGATAGCGTACTGGGATAGGCGGCATCTTAAAGCGCATGAAATGACGAGTGAAATGCACTATTAAACTACTATGATAGGGCAATCAGAGACCCGACTAGATCATTTTATATTTTGGTTAATATAAGAATTCAGCGAAATTCTATCACAATTGTTCAATTTACGTCGCTCCTATTTCAGATAGCGTATTGGGCTAAGCGGCATCTCAAAGCGCATGAAATGGCGAGTGAAATGCACTATTAATCTTCTAGGGTAAGGCAAACAGAGACCCGATTAGATCATTTTATAATACGGTTAATATAAGAATTCAGCGTAAGTCTATCACATTTGTTCAATTTACGTCGCTCCTATTTCAGATAGCTTATTGGGCTAAGCGGCATCTCAAAGCGCATGAAATGACGAGTGAAATGCACTATTTAACTTCTAGGGTAGGGCGAACAAAGACCCGATTAGATCATTTTACATTAAGGTTAATATAAGAATTCAGGGAAATTCTATCACATTTGTTCAATTTTCGTCGCTCCTATTTCAGATAGCGTATTGGGCTAACGGCCATCTCAAAGCGCATGAAGTGGCGAGCAAAGTGCACCATTAAACTTCTAGGGTAGGGCAAACAGAGACCCGATTAGGTAATTTCATATTACGGTTAATATAATAATTCAGCCTAATTCTATCACATTTGTTCAACTTACGTCGCTCCTATTTCAGATAGCGTATTGGGTTAAGCGTCATCTCAAAGCGCATGAAATGACGAGTGAAATGCACTATTAAACTTCTAGGGTAGGGCGAACAGAGACCCGATTAGATCATTTTACATTAAGGTTAATATAAGTATTCAGCGAGATTCTATCACACTTGTTCAATTTACGTCGCTTCTATTTCAGACAGCGTACTGGGCTAGGCGGCATCTTAAAGCGCGTGGAATGGCGAGTAAAATGCACTATTAACCTTCTGTGATAGGGCAATCAGAGACCAGATTAGATCATTTTATACTTTGGTTAATATAAGAATTCAGCGAAATTCTATCACATTTGTTCAATTTACGTCGCTCCTATTTCAGATAGCGTATTGGGCTAAGCGGCATCTCAAAGCGCATGAAATGACGAGTGAAATGCACTATTAAACTTCTAGGGTAGGGCAAACAGGGACCCAATTAGATCATTTTATATTATGGTTAATTTAAGAATTCAGCGAAATTCTATCACATTTGTTCAATTTACGTCGCTCCTATTTCAAATAGCGTATTGGGCTAAGCGGCATCTCAAAGCGCATGAAATGACGAGTGAAATGCACTATTAAACTTCTAGGGTAGGGCAAACAGGGACCCGATTAGATCATTTTATATTATGGTTAATTTAAGAATTCAGCGAAATTCTATCACATTTGTTCAATTTACGTCGCTCCTATTTCAGATAGCGTATTGGGCTAAGCGGCATCTCAAAGCGCATGAAATGGCGTGTAAAATGCACGATTAAACTTCTAGGGTAGGGCAAACAGAGACCCGATTAGATCATTTTATATTTTGGTTAATATAAGAATTCAGCGAAATTCTATCACATTTGTTCAATTTACGTCGCTCCTATTTCAGATAGCGTATTGGGCTAAGCCGGATCTCAAAGCGCATGAAATGGCGACTAAAATGCAGTATTAAACTTCTAGGGTAGGCCAAACAGAGACCGGATTAGATCATTTTATATTATGGTTAATTTAAGAATTCAGCAAAATTCTATCACATTTGTTCAACCTACGTCGCTCCTATTTCAGATAGCGTACTGGGCTAGGCGGCAACTTAAAGCGCGTGGAATGGCGAGTAAAATGCACTACTAAGCTTCTATGATAGGGCATTCACAGACCCGATTAGATCATTTTATATTTTGTTTAATATAAGATTTCAGGGAAATTCTATCACATTTGTTCAATTTACGTCGCTCCTATTTCAGTTAACGTATTGGGCTAACCGGCATCTCAAAGCGCATGAAATGGCGAATAAAATGGACAATTAAACTTCTAGGGTAGGGCAAACGGAGACCCGATTAGATCATTTTATATTACGGTTAATATAAGAATTCAGCGTAATTCTATCACATTTCTTCAAATTACGTCGCTCCTATTTCAGATAGCGTACTGGGCTGGCCGGCATCTTAAAGCGCGTGGAATGGCGAGTAAAATGCACTATTAAACTTCTATGATAGGGCAATCAGTGACCCGATTAGATAATTTTATATTATAGTTAATTTAAGAATTCAGCGAAATTCTATCACATTTGTTCAATTCACGTCGCTCCTATTTCAGATAGCGTATTGGGCTAAGCGGCATCTCAAAGCGCATGAAATGTCGAGCAAAATGCACTATTAAACTTCTATGATAGGGCAATCAGTGACGCGATTAGATCCTTTTATATTATAGTTAATTTAAGAATTCAGCGAAATTCTATCACATTTGTTCAATTTACGTCGCTCCTATTTCAGATAGCGTATTGGGCTAAGCGGCATCTCAAAGAGCATGAAATGGCGAGCAAAATGCACTATTAAACTTCTAGGGTAAGGCAAATAGAGACCCGATTAGATCATTTTATATTTTTGTTAATATAAGAATTCAGCGTAATTCTATCACATTTGTTCAACTTACGTCGCTCATATTTCCGATAGCGCATTGGGCTAAGCGGCATCTCAAAGCGCATGAAATGGCGAGTAAAATGCACTATTAAACTTCTAGGGTAGGGCAATCAGTGACCCGATTAGATCATTTTATATTATAGTTAATTTAAGAATTCAGCGATATTCTATCACATTTGTTCAATTTACTTCGCTCCTATTTCAGATAGCGTATTGGGCTAAGCGGCATCTCAAAGCGCACGAAATGGCGAGCAAAATGCACTATTAAACTTCTAGGGTAGGGCAAACAGAGACCCGATTAGATCATTTTATATTATGGTTAACATAAGAATTCAGCGAAATTCTATCACATTTGTTCAATTTGCGTCGCTCATATTTCAGATAGCGTATTGGGCTAAGCGGCATCTCAAAGCGCATGAAATGGCGAGTAAAATGCACTATTAAGCTTCTAGGGTAGGGCAAACAGGGACCCGATTAGATCATTTTATATTATGGTTAATTTAAGAATTCAGCGAAATTCTGTCACATTTGTTCAATTTACGTCGCTCCTATTTCAGATAGCGTATTGGGCTAAGCGGCATCTCAAAGCGCATGAAATGGCGTGTAAAATGCACGATTAAACTTCTAGGGTAGGGCAAACAGAGACCCGATTAGATCATTTTATATTTTGGTTAATATAAGAATTCAGCGAAATTCTATCACATTTGTTCAATTTACGTCGCTCCTATTTCAGATAGCGTATTGGGCTAAGCCGGATCTCAAAGCGCATGAAATGGCGAGTAAAATGCACTGTGAAACTTCTAGGGTAGGGCAAACAGAGACCCGATTAGATCATTTCATATTATGGTTTATTTAAGAATTCAGAAAAATTCTATCACATTTGTTCAATTTACGTCGCTCCTATTTCAGATAGCGTATTGGGCTAAGCGGCATCTCAAAGCGCATGAAATGGCGTGTAAAATGCACGATTAAACTTCTAGGGTAGGGCAAACAGAGACCCGATTAGATCATTTTATATTTTGGTTAATATAAGAATTCAGCGAAATTCTATCACATTTGTTCAATTTACGTCGCTCCTATTTCAGATAGCGTATTGGGCTAAGCCGGATCTCAAAGCGCATGAAATGGCGACTAAAATGCACTATTAAACTTCTAGGGTGGGGCAAACAGAGACCCGATTAGATCATTTTATATTATGGTTAATTTAAGAATTCAGCAAAATTCTATCACATTTGTTCAACTTACGTCGCTCCTATTTCAGATAGCGTACTGGGCTAGGCGGCAACTTAAAGCGCGTGGAATGGCGAGTAAAATGCACTACTGAACTTCTATGATCGGGCAATCAGAGACCCGATTAGATCAGTTTATATTTTGTTTAATATAAGATTTCGGGGAAATAGTATCACATTTGTTCAATTTACGTCGCTCCTATATCAGATAGCGTATTCGGCTAAGCGGCATCTCAAAGCGCATGAAATGGCGAGTGAAATGCACCATTAGACTTCTATGGTAGGGCGAACAGAGACCCGATTAGATCATTTTACATTAAGGTTAATATAAGGATTCACGGAAATTCTATCACATTTGTTCAATTTACGTCGCTCCTATTTCAGATAGCGTATTGGGCTAAGCGGCATCTCAAAGCGCATGAAATGGCGTGTAAAATGCACGATTAAACTTCTATTATAGGGCATTCAGAGACCCGATTAGATCATTTTATGTTATGGTTAATTTAAGAATTCAGCCAAATTCTATCACATTTGTTCAATTTGCGTCGCTCCTATTTCAGATAGCGTACTGGGCTAGGCGGAATCTTAAAGCGCGTGGATTGGCGAGTAAAATGCACTATTAAACTTCTATGATAGGGCAATCACAGACCCGATTAGATCATATTCTATTTTGGTTAATATAAGAATTCAGCGAAATTCTATCACAGTTGTTCTATTTACGTCGCTCCTATTTGAGATAACGTATTGGGCTAAGCGGCATCTCAAAGCGCATGAAATGGCGAGTGAAATGCACTATTAAACTTCTAGGGTAGGGCGAACAGAGACCCGATTAGATCATTTTACATTAAGGTTAATATAAGTATTCAGGGAAATTCTATCACATTTGTTCAATTTACGTCGCTCCTATATCAGATAGCGTATTCGGCTAAGCGGCATCTCAAAGCGCATGAAATTGCGAGTGTAATGCACTATTAAACTTCTAGGGTAGGGCGAACAGAGACGCGATTAGATCATTTTACATTAAGGTTAATATAAGTATTCAGGGAAATTCTATCACATTTGTTCAATTTACGTCGCTCCTATTTCAGATAGCGCATTGGGCTAAGCGGCATCTCAAAGCCCATGAAATGGCGAGTAAAATGCACTGCTAAACTTGTAGGGTAGGGCAAACAGGGACCCGATTAGATCATTTTATATTATCGTTAATCCAAGATGTCAGCAAAATTCTATCACATTTGTTCAATTTACGTCGCTCCAATTTCAGATAGCGTACTGGGCTAGGCGGCATCTTAAAGCGCATGAAATGACGAGTGAAATGCACTATTAAACTACTATGATAGGGCAATCAGAGACCCGACTAGATCATTTTATATTTTGGTTAATATAAGAATTCAGCGAAATTCTATCACAATTGTTCAATTTACGTCGCTCCTATTTCAGATAGCGTATTGGGCTAAGCGGCATCTCAAAGCGCATGAAATGGCGAGTGAAATGCACTATTAATCTTCTAGGGTAAGGCAAACAGAGACCCGATTAGATCATTTTATAATACGGTTAATATAAGAATTCAGCGTAAGTCTATCACATTTGTTCAATTTACGTCGCTCCTATTTCAGATAGCTTATTGGGCTAAGCGGCATCTCAAAGCGCATGAAATGACGAGTGAAATGCACTATTTAACTTCTAGGGTAGGGCGAACAAAAACCCGATTAGATCATTTTACATTAAGGTTAATATAAGAATTCAGGGAAATTCTATCACATTTGTTCAATTTACGTCGCTCCTATTTCAGATAGCGTATTGGGCTAACGGCCATCTCAAAGCGCATGAAGTGGCGAGCAAAGTGCACCATTAAACTTCTAGGGTAGGGCAAACAGAGACCCGATTAGATAATTTCATATTACGGTTAATATAATAATTCAGCGTAATTCTATCACATTTGTTCAACTTACGTCGCTCCTATTTCAGATAGTGTACTGGGCTCGGCGGCATCTCAAAGCGCATGAAATGGCGAGTAAAATGCACTATTAAACTTCTAGGGTAGGGCAAACAGAGACCCGATAAGACCATTTTATATTATGATTAATTTAAGAATTCAGCGAAACTCTATCACATTTGTTCAACTTACGTCGCTCGTATTTCAGATAGCGTACTGGGCTAGGCGGCATCTTAAAGCGCGTGGAATGGCGAGTAAAATGCACTATTAAACTTCTATGATAGGGCTATCAGAGACCCGATTAGATCATTTTATATTTTGGTTAATATAAGAAGCCAGCGAAATTCTATCACATTCGTTCAATTTCCGTCGCTCCTATTTCAGATAGCGTATTGGGCTAAGCGCCATCTCAAAGCGCATGAAATGGCGAGTAAAATACACTATTGAACATCTAGGGTAGGGCGAACAGAGACCCGATTAGATCATTTTACATTAAGGTTAATATAAGTATTCAGGGAAATTCTATCACATTTGTTCAATTTACGTCGTTCCGATTTCAGATATCGTATTGGGCTAAGCGGCATCTCAAAGCGCATGAAATGGCGAATAAAATGCACTATTAAAGTTCTAGGCGAGGGCGAACAGAGACCCGATTAGATCATTTTACATTATGGTTAATAAAAGAATTCAGCGAAATTCTATCACATTTGTTCAATTTACGTCGCTCCTATTTCAGATAGCTTATTGGGCTAAGCGGCATCTCAAAGCGCATGAAATGTCGAGTGAAATGCACTAGTAATCTTCTAGGGTAGGGCGAACAGAGACCCGATTAGATCATTTTATATTACGGTTAATATAAGAATTCAGCGTAATTCTATCACATTTGTTCAACATACGTCGCTCCTATTTGAGATAGCGTACTGGGCTAGGCGGCATCTTAAAGCGCGTGGAAGGGCGAGTAAAATGCACTATTAAACTTCTATGATAGGGCAATCAGAGACCCGACTAGATCATTTTATATTTTGGTTAATATAAGAATTCAGCGAAATTCTATCACAATTGTTCAATTTACGTCGCTCCTATTGCAGATAGCGTATTGGGCTTAGCGGCATCTCAAAGCGCATGAAATGACGAGTGAAATGCACTATTAAACTTCTAGGGTCGGGCAAACAGAGACCCGATTAGATCATTTTATATTATGGTTAATTTAAGGATTCAGCAAAATTCTATCACATTTGTTCAAGTTACGTCGCTCCTATTTCAGATAGCGTACTGGGCTAGGCGGCATCTTAAAGCGGGTGGAATGGCGAGTAGAATGCACTATTAAAATTCTATGGTAGGGCAAACAGAGACTCGATTAGATCATTTTACATTAAGGTTAATGAAAGAATTCAGCGAAATTCTATCACATTTGTTCAACTTATGTCGCTCCTATTGCAGATAGCGTATTGGGCTTAGCGGCATCTCAAAGCGCATGAAATGACGAGTGAAATGCACTATTAGACTTCTATGGTAGGGCGAACAGAGACCCGATTGGATCATTTTACATTAAGGTTAATATAAGAATTCACGTAAATTCTATCACATTTGTTCAATTTACGTCGCTCCTATTTCAGATAGCGTACTGGGCTAGGCGGCATCTTAAAGCGCGTGGAATGGCGAGTAAAATGCACTACTAATCTTCTATGATAGGGCAATCAGAGACCCGATTAGATCATTTTATATTTTGATCAATATAAGGTTTCAGGGAAATTCTATCACATTTGTTCAATTTAGGTCGCTCCTATTTCAGATAGCGTATTGGGCTAAGCCGGATCTCAAAGCGCATGAAATGGCGACTAAAATGCACTATTAAACTTCTAGGGTACGGCAAACAGAGACCCGAGCAGATCATTTTACATTATGGTTAATAAAAGAATTCAGCGTAATTCTATCACATTTGTTCAACTTACGTCGCTCCTATTTCAGATAGCGTATTGGGCTAAGCGGCATCTCAAAGCGCATGAAATGGCGAGTAAAATGCGCTATTAAACTTCTAGGATAAGGCAAACAAACACCCGATTAGATCATTTTATATTACGGTTAATATAAGAATTCAGCGTAATTCTATCACATTTGTTCAAGTTACGTCGCTTCTATTCCAGATAGCGTACTGGGCTGGCCGGCATCTTAAACCGCGTGGAATGGTGAGTAAAATGCACTATTAAGCTTCTATGATAGGGCATTCACAGACCCGATTAGATCATTTTATATTTTGTTTAATATAAGATTTCAGGGAAATTCTATCACATTTGTTCAATTTACGTCGCTCCTATTTCAGATAGCGTACTGGGCTAGGCGGCATCTTAAAGCGGGTGGAATGGCGAGTAGAATGCACTATTAAAATTCTATGGTAGGGCAAACAGAGACTCGATTAGATCAGTTTACATTAATGTTAATGAAAGAATTCAGCGAAATTCTATCACATTTGTTCAACTTACGTCGCTCCTATTGCAGATAGCGTATTGGGCTTAGCGGCATCTCAAAGCGCATGAAATGACGATGTGAAATGCACTATTAGACTTCTATGGTAGGGCGAACAGAGACCCGATTGGATCATTTTACATTAAGGTTAATATAAGAATTCACGGAAATTCTATCACATTTGTTCAATTTACGTCGCTCCTATTCCAGATAGCGTATTGGGCTAAGCGGCATCTCAAAGCGCATGAAATGGCGAGTAAAATGCGCTATTAAACTTCTAGGATAAGGCAAACAAACACCCGATTAGATCATTTTATATTACGGTTAATATAAGAATTCAGCGTAATTCTATCACATTTGTTCAAGTTACGTCGCTCCTATTTCAGATAGCGTACTGGGCTAGGCGGCATCTTAAAGTGCGTGGAATGGCGAGTAAAATGCACTACTAATCTTCTATGATAGGGCAATCAGAGACCCGATTAGATCATTTTATATTTTGATCAATATAAGGTTTCAGGGAAATTCTATCACATTTGTTCAATTTAGGTCGCTCCTATTTCAGATAGCGTATTGGGCTAAGCCGGATCTCAAAGCGCATGAAATGGCGACTAAAATGCACTATTAAACTTCTAGGGTACGGCAAACAGAGACCCGAGCAGATCATTTTACATTATGGTTAATAAAAGAATTCAGCGTAATTCTATCACATTTGTTCAACTTACGTCGCTCCTATTTCAGATAGCGTATTGGGCTAAGCGGCATCTCAAAGCGCATGAAATGGCGAGTAAAATGCGCTATTAAACTCCTAGGATAAGGCAAACAGAGACCCGATTAGATCATTTTATATTACGGTTAATATAAGAATTCAGCGTAATTCTACCACATTTGTTCAAGTTACGTCGCTTCTATTCCAGATAGCGTACTGGGCTGGCCGGCATCTTAAACCGCGTGGAATGGTGAGTAAAATGCACTATTAAGCTTCTATGATAGGGCATTCACAGACCCGATTAGATCATTTTATATTTTGTTTAATATAAGATTTCAGGGAAATTCTATCACATTTGTTCAATTTACGTCGCTCCTATTTCAGATAGCGTACTGGGCTAGGCGGCATCTTAAAGCGGGTGGAATGGCGAGTAGAATGCACTATTAAAATTCTATGGTAGGGCAAACAGAGACTCGATTAGATCAGTTTACATTAATGTTTATGAAAGAATTCAGCGAAATTCTATCACATTTGTTCAACTTACGTCGCTCCTATTGCAGATAGCGTATTGGGCTTAGCGGCATCTCAAAGCGCATGAAATGACGATGTGAAATGCACTATTAGACTTCTATGGTAGGGCGAACAGAGACCCGATTGGATCATTTTACATTAAGGTTAATATAAGAATTCACGGAAATTCTATCACATTTGTTCAATTTACGTCGCTCCTATTCCAGATAGCGTATTGGGCTAAGCGGCATCTCAAAGCGCATGAAATGGCGAGTAAAATGCGCTATTAAACTTCTAGGATAAGGCAAACAAACACCCGATTAGATCATTTTATATTACGGTTAATATAAGAATTCAGCGTAATTCTATCACATTTGTTCAAGTTACGTCGCTCCTATTTCAGATAGCGTACTGGGCTAGGCGGCATCTTAAAGCGCGTGGAATGGCGAGTAAAATGCACTACTAATCTTCCATGATAGGGCAATCAGAGACCCGATTAGATCATTTTATATTTTGATCAATATAAGATTTCAGGGAAATTCTATCACATTTGTTCAATTTACGTCGCTCATATTTCAGATAGCGTATTGGGCTAAGCGGCATCTCAAAGCGCATGAAATGGCGAGTAGAATGCACTATTAAACTTCTAGGGTAGTGCAAACAGAGACCCGAGCAGATCATTTTACATTATGGTTAATAAAAGAATTCAGCGTAATTCTATCACATTTGTTCAACTTACGTCGCTCCTATTTCAGATAGCGTATTGGGCTAAGCGGCATCTCAAAGCGCATGAAATGGCGAGTAAAATGCGCTATTAAACTCCTAGGATAAGGCAAACAGAGACCCGATTAGATCATTTTATATTACGGTTAATATAAGAATTCAGCGTAATTCTATCACATTTGTTCAAGTTACGTCGCTCCTATTCCAGATAGCGTACTGGGCTGGCCGGCATCTTAAACCGCGTGGAATGCTGAGTAAAATGCACTATTAAGCTTCTATGATAGGGCATTCACAGACCCGATTAGATCATTTTATATTTTGTTTAATATAAGATTTCAGGGAAATTCTATCACATTTGTTCAATTTACGTCGCTCCTATTTCAGATAGCGTACTGGGCTAGGCGGCATCTTAAAGCGCGTGGAATGGCGAGTAAAATGCACTACTAATCTTCTATGATAGGGCAATCAGAGACCCGATTAGATCATTTTGTATTTTGATTAATATAAGATTTCAGGGAAATTCTATCACATTTGTTCAATTTACGTCGCTCCTATTTCAGATAGCGTATTGGGCTAAGCGGCAACTGAAAGTGCATGAAATGACGAGTGAAATGCACTATTAAACTTCTAGGGTAGGGCGAACAGAGACCCGATTAGATCATTTTACATTAAGGTTAATATAAGAATTCAGGGAAATTCTATCACATTTGTTCAATTTACGTCGCTCCTATTTCAGATAGCGTATTGGGCTACGCGGCATCACAAAGCGTATGAAATGGCGAATAAAATGCAGTATTAAACTTCTAGGCTAGGGCGAACAGAGACCCGATTAGATCATTTTACATTAAGGTTAATATAAGAATTCAGGGAAATTCTATCACATTTGTTCAATTTACGTCGCTCCTATTTCAGATAGCGTATTGGGCTACGCGGCATCACAAAGCGTATGAAATGGCGAATAAAATGCAGTATTAAACTTCTAGGCTAGGGCGAACAGAGACCCGATTAGATCATTTTACATTCTGGTTAATAATATAATTCAGCGAAATTCTATCGCATTTGTTCAACTTTCGTTGCTCCTATTTCAGATAGCGTATTGGGTTAAGCGGCATCTCAAAGCGCATGAAATGATGAGTAAAATGCACTATTAAACTTCTAGGGTAGGGCAAACAGAGACCCGATTAGATCATTTTATATTATGGTTAATTTAAGAATTCAGCAAAATTCTATCACATTTGTTCCATTTACGTCGCTCCTATTTCGGATAGCGTACTGGGCTAGGCGGCATCCTAAAGCGCGTGGAGTGGCGAGTAAAATGCACTATTAAACTTGTATGATAGGGCAATCAGAGACGCGATTAGATCATTTTATATTTTGTTTAATACAAGATTTCAGGGAAATTCTATCACATTTGTTCAATTCGTGTCGCTCATATTTCAGATAGCGTATTGGGCTAAGCGGCATCTCAAAGCGCATGAAATGGCGAGTAAAATGCACTGTTAAACTTCAGTGATAGGGCAGTCAGAGACCCGATTAGATCATTTTATATTTTGTTTAATTTAAGAATTCAGCAAGATTCTATCACATTTGTTGAATTTACGTCGCTCCTATTTCAGATAGCGTACTGGGCTAGGCGGCATCTTAGAGCGCCTGGAATGGCGAGTAAAATGCACTGTTAAACTTCAATGATAGGGCAGTCAGAGACCCGATTAGATCATTTTATATTTTGTTTAATATAAGATTTCAGGGAAATCCTATCACATTTGTTCTATTTACGTCGCTCCTATTTCAGTTAGCGTATTGGGCTAACCGGCATCTCAAAGCGCATGAAATGGCGAGTAAAATGCAGTATTAAACTTCTAGGCTAGGGCCAACAGAGACCCGATTAGATCATTTTACATTCTGGTTAATAAAATAATTCAGCGAAATTCTATCGCATTTGTTCAACTTTCGTTGCTCCTATTTCAGATAGCGTATTGGGTTAAGCGGCATCTCAAAGCGCATGAAATGATGAGTAAAATGCACTATTAAACTTCTAGAGTAGGGCAAACAGAGACCCGATTAGATCATTTTATATTATGGTTAATTTAAGAATTCAGCAAAATTCTATCACATTTGTTCCATTTACGTCGCTCCTATTTCGGATAGCGTACTGGGCTAGGCGGCATCCTAAAGCGCGTGGAGTCTCGAGTAAAATGCACTATTAAACTTGTATGATAGGGCAATCAGAGACGCGATTAGATCATTTTATATTTTGTTTAATACAAGATTTCAGGGAAATTCTATCACATTTGTTCAATTCGTGTCGCTCATATTTCAGATAGCGTATTGGGCTAAGCGGCATCTCAAAGCGCATGAAATGGCGAGTAAAATGGACTGTTAAACTTCAATGATAGGGCAGTCAGGGACCCGATTAGATCATTTTATATTTTGTTTAATTTAAGAATTCAGCAAGATTCTATCACATTTGTTGAATTTACGTCGCTCCTATTTCAGATAGCGTACTGGGCTAGGCGGCATCTTAGAGCGCCTGGAATGGCGAGTAAAATGCACTGTTAAACTTCAATGATAGGGCAGTCAGAGACCCGATTAGATCATTTTATATTTTGTTTAATATAAGATTTCAGGGAAATCCTATCACATTTGTTCTATTTACGTCGCTCCTATTTCAGTTAGCGTATTGGGCTAACCGGCATCTCAAAGCGCATGAAATGGCGAATAAAATGGACTATTAAACTTCTAGGGTACGGCAAACAGAGACCTGATTAGATCATTTTATATTACGGTTAATATAAGAATTCAGCGTAATTCTATCACATTTCTTCAAATTACGTCGCTCCTATTTCAGATAGCGTATTGGGCTAAGCGGCATCTCAAAGCGCATGAAATGGCGAGTAAAATGCAATACTAAACTTCTAGGATAATACAAACAGAGACCCCATTAGATCATTTTATATTTTTGTTAATATAAGAATTGAGCGAAATTCTATCACATTTGTTCAATTTACGTCGCTCATATTTCCGATAGCGTATTGGGCTAAGCGGCATCTCGAAGCGCATGAAATGGCGAGTATAATGCACTATTAAACTTCTAGGATAAGGCAAACAGATACCCGGTTAGATCATTTTATATTACGGTTAATATAAGAATGCAGCGTAATTCTATCACATTTGTTCAAGTTACGTCGCTCCTATTTCAGATAGCGTACTGGGCTAGGCGGCATCTTAAATCGCGTGGAGTGGCGAGTAAAATGCACTATTAAACTTCTATGATAGGGCAATCAGTGACCCGATTAGATCATTTTATATTATAGTTAATTTAAGAATTCAGCGAAATTCTATCACATTTGTTCAATTTACGTCGCTCCTATTTCAGATAGCGTATTGGGCTAAGCGGCTTCTCAAAGCGCATGAAATGGCGAGTAAAATGCAATACTAAACTTCTAGGATAATACAAACAGAGACCCCATTAGATCATTTTATATTTTTGTTAATATAAGAATTGAGCGAAATTCTATCACATTTGTTCAATTTACGTCGCTCATATTTCCGATAGCGTATTGGGCTAAGCGGCATCTCGAAGCGCATGAAATGGCGAGTATAATGCACTATTAAACTTCTAGGATAAGGCAAACAGATACCCGGTTAGATCATTTTATATTACGGTTAATATAAGAATGCAGCGTAATTCTATCACATTTGTTCAAGTTACGTCGCTCCTATTTCAGATAGCGTACTGAGCTAGGCGGCATCTTAAAGCGCGTGGAGTGGCGAGTAAAATGCACTACTAATCTTCTATGATAGGGCAATCAGAGACCCGATTAGATCATTTTATATTATGGTTAATTTAAGAATTGAGCGAAATTCTATCACATTCGTTCAATTTACGTCGCTCCTATTTCAGATAGCGTATTGGGCAAAGCGGCATCTCAAAGCGCATGAAATGGCGAGTATAATGCACTATTAAACTTCTAGTATAAGGCAAACAGATACCCGGTTAGATCATTTTATATTTCGGTTAATATAAGAATGCAGCGTGATTCCATCACATTTGTTCAATTTACGTCGCTCCTATTTCAGATAGCGTATTGGGCTAAGCGGCAACTGAAAGCGCATGAAATGACGAGTGAAATGCACTATTAAACTTCTAGGGTAGGGCGAACAGAGACCCGATTAGATCATTTTACATTAAGGTTAATATAAGAATTCAGGGAAATTCTATCACATTTGTTCAATTTACGTCGCTCCTATTTCAGATAGCGTATTGGGCTATGCGGCATCTCAAAGCGCATGAAATGGCGAGTAAAATGCACTATTAAACTTCTAGGGTAGGGCAAACAGAGACCCGATTAGATCATCTTATATTATGGTTAATTTAAGAATTCAGCCAAATTCTATCATATTTGTTCAATTTACGTCGCTCCTATTTCAGATAGCGTATTGGGCTAAGCGGCAACTGAAAGCGCATGAAATGACGAGTGAAATGCACTATTAAACTTCTAGGGTAAGGCGAACAGAGACCCGATTAGATCATTTTACATTAAGGTTAATATAAGAATTCAGGGAAATTCTATCACATTTGTTCAATTTACGTCGCTCCTATTTCAGATAGCGTATTGGGCTACGCGGCACCACAAAGTGCATGAAATGGCGAATAAAATGCACTATTAAACTTCTAGGCTAGGGCGAACAGAGACCCGATTAGATCATTTTACATTCTGGTTAATAAAATAATTCAGCGAAATTCTATCACATTTGTTCAACTTTCGTTGCTCCTATTTCAGATAGCGTATTGGGTTAAGCGGCATCTCAAAGCGCATGAAATGGCGAGTAAAATGCACTATTAAACTTCTAGGGTAGGGCAAACAGAGACCCGATTAGATCATCTTATATTATGGTTAATTTAAGAATTCAGCCAAATTCTATCACATTTGTTCAATTTACGTCGCTCCTATTTCAGATAGCGTATTGGGCTAAGCGGCAACTGAAAGCGCATGAAATGACGAGTGAAATGCACTATTAAACTTCTAGGGTAGGGCGAACGGAGTCCCGATTAGATCATTTTACATTAAGGTTAATATAAGTATTCAGGGAGATTCTATCACATTTGTTCAATTTACGTCGCTCCTATTTCAGACAGCGTACTGGGCTACGCGGCATCTTAAAGCGTGTGGAATGGCGAGTAAAATGCACTATCAACCTTCTATGATTGGGCAATCAAAGACCAGGCTAGATCATTTTATACTTTGGTTAATATAAGAATTCAGCGAAATTCTATCACATTTGTTCAATTTACGTCGCTCCTATTTCAGATAGCGTATTGGGCTATGCGGCATCTCAAAGCGCATGAAATGACGAGTGAGATGCACTATTATACATCTAGGGTAGCGTGAACAGAGACCCGAAGAGATCATTTTACATTAAGGTGAATAGAAGAATGCAGCGTAATTCTGTCACATTTGTTCAAATTACGTCGCTCCTATTTCAGATAGCGTATTGGGTTAAGCGTCATCTCAAAGCGCATGAAATGACGAGTGAAATGCACTATTAAACTTCTAGGGTAGGGCGAACAGAGACCCGATTAGATCATTTTACATTAAGGTTAATATAAGTATTCAGCGAGATTCTATCACACTTGTTCAATTTACGTCGCTTCTATTTCAGACAGCGTACTGGGCTAGGCGGCATCTTAAAGCGCGTGGAATGGCGAGTAAAATGCACTACTAATCTTCTATGATAGGGCAATCAGAGACCCGATTAGATCATTTTATATTTTGATTAATATAAGATTTCAGGGCAATTCTATCACATTTGTTCAATTTACGTCGCTCCTATTTCAGATAGCGTATTGGGCTAAGCCGGATCTCAAAGCGCATGAAATGGCGACTAAAATGCACTATTAAACTTCTAGGGTAGGGCAAACAGAGACCCGATTAGATCATTTTACATTCTGGTTAATAAAATAATTCAGCAAAATTCTATCACATTTGTTCCATTTACGTCGCTCCTATTTCGGATAGCGTACTGGGCTAGGCGGCATCCTAAAGCGCGTGGAGTGGCGAGTAAAATGCACTATTAAACTTGTATGATAGGGCAATCAGAGACGCGATTAGATCATTTTATATTTTGTTTAATACAAGATTTCAGGGAAATTCTATCACATTTGTTCAATTCGTGTCGCTCATATTTCAGATAGCGTATTGGGCTAAGCGGCATCTCGAAGCGCATGAAATGGCGAGTATAATGCACTATTAAACTTCTAGGGTAGGGCGAACAGAGTCCCGATTAGATCATTTTATATTTCGGTTAATATAAGAATGCAGCGTGATTCTATCACATTTGTTCAATTTACGTCGCTCCTATTTCAGATAGCGTATTGGGCTAAGCGGCAACTGAAAGCGCATGAAATGACGAGTGAAATGCACTATTAAACTTCTGGGGTAAGGCGAACAGAGACCCGATTAGATCATTTTACATTAAGGTTAATATAAGAATTCAGGGAAATTCTATCACATTTGTTCAATTTACGTCGCTCCTATTTCAGATAGCGTATTGGGCTACGCGGCACCACAAAGTGCATGAAATGGCGAATAAAATGCACTATTAAACTTCTAGGCTAGGGCGAACAGAGACCCGATTAGATCATTTTACATTCTGGTTAATAAAATAATTCAGCGAAATTCTATCACATTTGTTCAACTTTCGTTGCTCCTATTTCAGATAGCGTATTGGGTTAAGCGGCATCTCAAAGCGCATGAAATGGCGAGTAAAATGCACTATTAAACTTCTAGGGTAGGGCAAACAGAGACCCGATTAGATCATCTTATATTATGGTTAATTTAAGAATTCAGCCAAATTCTATCACATTTGTTCAATTTACGTCGCTCCTATTTCAGATAGCGTATTGGGCTAAGCGGCAACTGAAAGCGCATGAAATGACGAGTGAAATGCACTATTAAACTTCTAGGGTAGGGCGAACAGAGTCCCGATTAGATCATTTTACATTAAGGTTAATATAAGTATTCAGGGAGATTCTATCACATTTGTTCAATTTACGTCGCTCCTATTTCAGACAGCGTACTGGGCTACGCGGCATCTTAAAGCGTGTGGAATGGCGAGTAAAATGCACTATCAACCTTCTATGATTGGGCAATCAAAGACCAGACTAGATCATTTTATACTTTGGTTAATATAAGAATTCAGCGAAATTCTATCACATTTGTTCAATTTACGTCGCTCATATTTCAGATAGCGTATTGGGCTAAGCGGCATCTCAAAGCGCATGAAATGGCGAGTAAAATGCACTATTAAACTTCTATGATAGGGCAATCAGTGACCCGATTAGATCATTTTATATTATAGTTAATTTAAGAATTCAGCGAAATTCTATCACATTTGTTCAATTTACGTCGCACCTGTTTCAGATAGCGTATTGGGCTAAGCGGCATCTCAAAGCGCATGAAATGGCGAGTAAAATGCAATACTGAACTTCTGGATAAGGCAAACAGAGACCCGATTAGATCATTTTATATTTTTGTTAATATAAGAATTCAGCGAAATTCTATCACATTTGTTCAATTTACGTCGCTCATATTTCCGATAGCGTATTGGGCTAAGCGGCATCTCAAAGCGCATGAAATGGCGAGTAAAATGCACTATTAAACTTCTAGGGTAGGGCAATCAGTGACCCGATTAGATCATTTTATATTATGGTTAATATAAGAATTCAGCGTAATTCTATCACATTTCTTCAAATTACGTCGCTCCTATTTCAGATAGCGTACTGTGCTGGCCGGCATCTTAATCCGCGTGGAATGGCGAGTAACATGCACTATTAAGCTTCTATGATAGGGCATTCACAGACCCGATTAGATCATTTTATATTTTGTTTAATATATGATTTCAGGGAAATTCTATCACATTTGTTCAATTTACGTCGCTCCTATTTCAGTTAGCGTATTGGGCTAACCGGCATCTCAAAGCGCATGAAATGGCGAATAAAATGGACAATTAAACTTCTAGGGTAGGGCAAACGGAGACCCGATTAGATCATTTTATATTACGGTTAATATAAGAATTCAGCGTAATTCTATCACATTTCTTCAAATTACGTCGCTCCTATTTCAGATAGCGTACTGGGCTGGCCGGCATCTTAAAGCGCGTGGAATGGCGAGTAAAATGCACTATTAAACTTCTATGATAGGGCAATCAGTGACCCGATTAGATAATTTTATATTATAGTTAATTTAAGAAATCAGCGAAATTCTATCACATTTGTTCAATTTACGTCGCTCCTATTTCAGATAGCGTATTGGGCTAAGCGGCATCTCAAAGCGCATGAAATGGCGAGCAAAATGCACTATTAAACTTCTATGATAGGGCAATCAGTGACGCGATTAGATCCTTTTATATTATAGTTAATTTAAGAATTCAGCGAAATTCTATCACATTTGTTCAATTTACGTCGCTCCTATTTGAGATAGCGTATTGGGCTAAGCGGCATCTCAAAGCGCATGAAATGGCGAGCAAAACGCACTATTAAACTTCTAGGGTAAGGCAAACAGAGACCCGATTAGATCATTTTATATTTTTGTTAATATAAGAATTCAGCGAAATTCTATCACATTTGTTCAATTTACGTCGCTCATATTTCCGATAGCGTATTGGGCTAAGCGGCATCTCAAACCGCATGAAATGGCGAGTAAAATGCACTATTAAACTTCTAGGGTAGGGCAATCAGTGACCCGATTAGATCATTTTATATTATAGTTAATTTAAGAATTCAGCGATATTCTATCACATTTGTTCAATTTACGTCGCTCCTATTTCAGATAGCGTATTGGGCTAAGCGGCATCTCAAAGCGCACGAAATGGCGAGCAAAATGCACTATTAAACTTCTAGGGTAGGGCAAACAGAGACCCGATTAGATCATTTTATATTATGGTTAATATAAGAATTCAGCGAAATTCTATCACATTTGTTCAATTTGCGTCGCTCATATTTCAGATAGCGTATTGGGCTAAGCGGCATCTCAAAGCGCATGAAATGGCGAGTAAAATGCACTATTAAACTTCTATGATAGGGCAATCAGTGACCCGATTAGATCATTTTATATTATAGTTAATTTAAGAATTCAGCGAAATTCTATCACATTTGTTCAATTTACGTCGCACCTGTTTCAGATAGCGTATTGGGCTAAGCGGCATCTCAAAGCGCATGAAATGGCGAGTAAAATGCAATACTGAACTTCTGGATAAGGCAAACAGAGACCCGATTAGATCATTTTATATTTTTGTTAATATAAGAATTCAGCGAAATTCTATCACATTTGTTCAATTTACGTCGCTCCTATTTGAGATAGCGTATTGGGCTAAGCGGCATCTCAAAGCGCATGAAATGGCGAGTAAAATGCACTATTAAACTTCTAGGGTAGGGCAATCAGTGACCCGATTAGATCATTTTATATTATAGTTAATTTAAGAATTCAGCGATATTCTATCACATTTGTTCAATTTACGTCGCTCCTATTGCAGATAGCGTATTGGGTTAAGCGGCACCTCAAAGCGCATGAAATTGCGAGTAAAATGCACTATTAAACTTCTAGGGTAGAGCAAACAGAGACCCGATTAGATCATTTTATATTATGGTTAATATAAGAATTCAGCGTAATTCTATCACATTTCTTCAAATTACGTCGCTCCTATTTCAGATAGCGTACTGGGCTGGCCGGCATCTTAATCCGCGTGGAATGGCGAGTAAAATGCACTATTAAGCTTCTATGATAGGGCATTCACAGACCCGATTAGATCATTTTATATTTTGTTTAATATAAGATTTCAGGGAAATTCTATCACATTTGTTCAATTTACGTCGCTCCTATTTCAGTTAGCGTATTGGGCTAACCGGCATCTCAAAGCGCATGAAATGGCGAATAAAATGGACAATTAAACTTCTAGGGTAGGGCAAACGGAGACCCGATTAGATCATTTTATATTACGGTTAATATAAGAATTCAGCGTAATTCTGTCACATTTCTTCAAATTACGTCGCTCCTATTTCAGATAGCGTACTGGGCTGGCCGGCATCTTAAAGCGCGTGGAATGGCGAGTAAAATGCACTATTAAACTTCTATGGTAGGGCAATCAGTGACCCGATTAGATAATTTTATATTATAGTTAATTTAAGAATTCAGCGAAATTCTATCACATTTGTTCAATTTACGTCGCTCCTATTTCAGATAGCGTATTGGGCTAAGCGGCATCTCAAAGCGCATGAAATGGCGAGCAAAATGCACTATTAAACTTCTATGATAGGGCAATCAGTGACCCGATTAGATCCTTTTATATTATAGTTAATTTAAGAATTCAGCGAAATTCTATCACATTTGTTCAATTTACGTCGCTCCTATTTCAGATAGCGTATTGGGCTAAGCGGCTTCTCAAATCGCATGAAATGGCGAGCAAAATGCACTATTAAACTTCTAGGGTAAGGCAAACAGAGACCCGATTAGATCATTTTATATTTTTGTTAATATAAGAATTCAGCGAAATTCTATCACATTTGTTCAATTTACGTCGCTCATATTTCCGATAGCGTATTGGGCTAAGCGGCATCTCAAAGCGCATGAAATGGCGAGTAAAATGCACTATTAAACTTCTAGGGTAGGGCAATCAGTGACCCGATTAGATCATTTTATATTATAGTTAATTTAAGAATTCAGCGATATTCTATCACATTTGTTCAATTTACGTCGCTCCTATTTCAGATAGCGTATTGGGCTAAGCGGCATCTCAAAGCGCACGAAATGGCGAGCAAAATGCACTATTAAACTTCTAGGGTAGGGCAAACAGAGACCCGATTAGATCATTTTGTACTATGGTTAATTTAAGAATTCAGCAAAATTCTATCACGTTTGTTCAATTTACGTCGCTCCTATTGCAGATAGCGTGTTGGGTTAAGCGGCATCTCGAAGCGCATGAAATGGCGAGTATAATGCACTATTAAACTTCTAGGATAAGGCAAACAGATACCCGATTAGATCATTTTATATTATTGTTAATATAAGAATTCAGCGAAATTCTATCACATTTGTTCAATTTACGTCGCTCCTATTTCAGATAGCGTACTGGGCTAGGCGGCATCTTAAAGCGCGTGGAATCGCGAGTAAAATGCACGGTGAAACTTCAATGATAGGGCAGTCAGAGACCCGATTAGATCATTTTATATTCTGTTTAATATAAGATTTCAGGGAAATCCTATCACATTTGTTCTATTTACGTCGCTCCTATTTCAGTTAGCGTATTGTGCTAACCGGCATCTCAAAGCGCATGATATGGCGAATAAAATGGACTATTAAACTTCTCGGGTAGGGCAAACACAGACCCGATTAGATCATTTTATATTACGGTTAATATAAGAATTCAGCGTAATTCTATCACATTTCTTCAAATTACGTCGCTCCTATTTCAGATAGTGTACTGGGCTGCCCGGCATGTTAAAGCGCGTGGAATGGCGAGTAAAATGCACTATTAAACTTCTATGATAGGGCAATCAGTGACCCGATTAGATCATTTTATATTATGGTTAATATAAGAATTCAGCGAAATTCTATCACATTTGTTCAATTTGCGTCGCTCATATTTCAGATAGCGTATTGGGATAAGCGGCATCTCAAAGCGCATGAAATGGCGCGTAAAATGCGCCCTTAAACTTCTAGGATAAGGCAAACGGAGACCCGATTAGTTCATTTTATATTACGGTTAATATAAGAATTCAGCGTAATTCTATCACATTTCTTCAAATTACGTCGCTCCTATTTCAGATAGCGTACTGGGCTGGCCGGCATCTTAAACCGCGTGGAATGGCGAGTAAAATGCACTATTAAGCTTCTATGATAGGGCATTCACAGACCCGATTAGATCATTTTATATTTTGTTTAATATAAGATTTCAGGGAAATTCTATCACATTTGTTCAATTTACGTCGCTCATATTTCAGATAGCGTATTGGGCTAAGCGGCATCTCAAAGCGCATGAAATGGCGAGTAGAATGCACTATTAAACTTCTAGGGTAGTGCAAACAGAGACCCGATTAGTTCATTTTATATTACGGTTAATATAAGAATTCAGCGTAATTCTATCGCATTTGTTCAATTTACGTCGCTCCTATTTCAGATAGCGTACTGGGCTAGGCGGCATCTTAGAGCGCGTGAAATGGCGAGTAAAGTGCACTATTAAACTTCTATGATAGGGCAATCAGTGACCCGATTAGATTATTTTATATTTTGGTTAATATAAGAATTCAGGGAAATTCTATCACATTTGTTCAATTTACGTCGCTCCTATTTCAGATATCGTATTGGGCTAAGCGGCATCTCAAAGCGCATGAAATGACGAGTGAAATGCACTATTATACATCTAGGGTAGGGTGAACAGAGACCCGAAGAGATCATTTTACATTAAGGTGAATATAAGAATGCAGCGTAATTCTGTCACATTTGTTCAACTTACGTCGCTCCTATTTCAGATAGCGTATTGGGTTAAGCGTCATCTCAAAGCGCATGAAATGACGAGTGAAATGCACTATTAAACTTCTAGGGTAGGGCGAACAGAGACCCGATTAGATCATTTTACATTAAGGTTAATATAAGTATTCAGCGAGATTCTATCACACTTGTTCAATTTACGTCGCTTCTATTTCAGACAGCGTACTGGGCTAGGCGGCATCTTAAAGCGCGTGGAATGGCGAGTAAAATGCACTATTAACCTTCTGTGATAGGGCAATCAGAGACCAGATTAGATCATTTTATACTTTGGTTAATATAAGAATTCAGCGAAATTCTATCACATTTGTTCAATTTACGTCGCTCCTATTTCAGATAGCGTATTGGGCTAAGCCGGATCTCAAAGCGCATGAAATGACGAGTGAAATGCACTATTAAACTTCTAGGGTAGGGCAAACAGGGACCCGATTAGATCATTTTATATTATGGTTAATTTAAGAATTCGGCGAAATTCTATCACATTTGTTCAATTTACGTCGCTCCTATTTCAGATAGCGTACTGGGCTAGGCGGCAACTTAAAGCGCGTGGAATGGCGAGTAAAATGCACTACTAAACTTCTATGATAGGGCAATCAGAGACCCGATTAGATCAGTTTATATTTTGTTTAATATAAGATTTCAGGGAAATAGTATCACATTTGTTCAATTTACGTCGCTCCTATATCAGATAGCGTATTCGGCTAAGCGGCATCTCAAAGCGCATGAAATGGCGAGTGAAATGCACCATTAGACTTCTATGGTAGGGCGAACAGAGACCCGATTAGATCATTTTACATTAAGGTTAGTATAAGGATTCACGGAAATTCTATCACATTTGTTCAATTTACGTCGCTCCTATTTCAGATAGCGTATTGGGCTAAGCGGCATCTCAAAGCGCATGAAATGGCGAGTAAAATGCACTGTGAAACTTCTAGGGTAGGGCAAACAGAGACCCGATTAGATCATTTCATATTATGGTTTATTTAAGAATTCAGAAAAATTCTATCACATTTGTTCAATTTACGTCGCTCCTATTTCAGATAGCGTATTGGGCTAAGCGGCATCTCAAAGCGCATGAAATGGCGTGTAAAATGCACGATTAAACTTCTAGGGTAGGGCAAACAGAGACCCGATTAGATCATTTTATATTTTGGTTAATATAAGAATTCAGCGAAATTCTATCACATTTGTTCAATTTACGTCGCTCCTATTTCAGATAGCGTATTGGGCTAAGCGGCATCTCAAAGCGCATGAAATGACGAGTGAAATGCACTATTAAACTTCTAGGGTAGGGCAAACAGGGACCCGATTAGATCATCTTATATTATGGTTAATTTAAGAATTCAGCAAAATTCTATCACATTTGTTCAACTTACGTCGCTCCTATTTCAGATAGCGTACTGGGCTAGGCGGCAACTTAAAGCGCGTGGAATGGCGAGTAAAATGCACTACTCAACTTCTATGATCGGGCAATCAGAGACCCGATTAGATCAGTTTATATTTTGTTTAATATAAGATTTCAGGGAAATAGTATCACATTTGTTCAATTTACGTCGCTCCTATTTCAGATAGCGTACTGGGCTAGGCGGAATCTTAAAGCGCGTGGATTGGCGAGTAAAATGCACTATTACACTTTTAGGATAAGGCAAACAGAGACCCGATTCGTTCATTTTATATTACGGTTAATATAAGAATTCAGCGTAATTCTATCACATTTGTTCAACGTACGTCGCTCCTATTTCAGATAGCGTGCTGGGATAGGCGGCATCTTAAAGCGCGTGGAATGGCGGGTAAAATGCACTATTAAACTTCTATGATAGGGCTATCAGAGACCCGATTAGATCATTTTATATTTTGGTTAATATAAGAATTCAGCGAAATTCTATCACATTTGTTCAACTTACGTCGCTCCTATTTCAGATAGCGTATTGGGCTAAGCGGCATCTCAAAGCGCATGAACTGACGAGTGAAATGCACTATTAATCTTCAAGGGTAGGACGAACAGAGACCCGATTAGAACATTTTACATTAAGGTTAATATAAGAATTCAGCGAAATTCTCTCACATTTGTTCAATTTGCGTCGCTCCTATTTCAGATAGCGTACTGGGCTAGGCGGAATCTTAAAGCGCGTGGATTGGCGAGTAAAATGCACTATTAAACTTCTATGATAGGGCAATCAGAGACCCGACTAGATCATTTTATATTTTGGTTAATATAAGAATTCAGCGAAATTCTATCACAGTTGTTCTATTTACGTCGCTCCTATTTGAGATAACGTATTGGGCTAAGCGGCATCTCAAAGCGCATGAAATGGCGAGTGAAATGCACTATTAAACTTCTAGGGTAGGGCGAACAGAGACCCGATTAGATCATTTTACATTAAGGTTAATATAAGTATTCAGGGAAATTCTATCACATTTGTTCAATTTACGTCGCTCCTATTTCAGATAGCGAATTGGGCTAAGCGGCATCTCAAAGCCCATGAAATGGCGAGTAAAATGCACTGCTAAACTTGTAGGGTAGGGCAAACAGGGACCCGATTAGATCATTTTATATTATCGTTAATCCAAGATGTCAGCAAAATTCTATCACATTTGTTCAATTTACGTCGCTCCAATTTCAGATAGCGTACTGGGCTAGGCGGCATCTTAAAGCGCATGAAATGACGAGTGAAATGCACTATTAAACTACTATGATAGGGCAATCAGAGACCCGACTAGATCATTTTATATTTTGGTTAATATAAGAATTCAGCGAAATTCTATCACATTTGTTCAATTTACGTCGCTCCTATTTCAGATAGCTTATTGGGCTAAGCGGCATCTCAAAGCGCATGAAATGACGAGTGAAATGCACTATTTAACTTCTAGGGTAGGCGAACAAAGACCCGATTAGATCATTTTACATTAAGGTTAATATAAGAATTCAGGGAAATTCTATCACATTTGTTCAATTTACGTCGCTCCTATTTCAGATAGCGTATTGGGCTAACGGCCATCTCAAAGCGCATGAAGTGGCGAGCAAAGTGCACCATTAAACTTCTAGGGTAGGGCAAACAGAGACCCGATTAGATAATTTCATATTACGGTTAATATAATAATTCAGCGTAATTCTATCACATTGTTCAACTTACGTCGCTCCTACTTCAGATAGTGTACTGGGCTCGGCGGCATCTCAAAGCGCATGAAATGGCGAGTAAAATGCACTATTAAACTTCTAGGGTAGGGCAAACAGAGACCCGATAAGACCATTTTATATTATGATTCATTTAAGAATTCAGCGAAACTCTATCACATTTGTTCAACTTACGTCGCTCCTATTTCAGATAGCGTACTGGGCTAGGCGGCATCTTAAAGCGCGTGGAATGGCGAGTAAAATGCACTATTAAACTTCTATGATAGGGCTATCAGAGACCCGATTAGATCATTTTATATTTTGGTTAATATAAGAAGCCAGCGAAATTCTATCACATTCGTTCAATTTCCGTCGCTCCTATTTCAGATAGCGTATTGGGCTAAGCGCCATCTCAAAGCGCATGAAATGGCGAGTAAAATACACTATTAAACATCTAGGGTAGGGCGAACAGAGACCCGATTAGATCATTTTACATTAATGTTAATATAAGTATTCAGGGAAATTCTATCACATTTGTTCAATTTACGTCGTTCCGATTTCAGATATCGTATTGGGCTAAGCGGCATCTCAAAGCGCATGAAATGGCGAATAAAATGCACTATTAAACTTCTAGGCGAGGGCGAACAGAGACCCGATTAGATCATTTTACATTATGGTTAATAAAAGAATTCAGCGAAATTCTATCACATTTGTTCAATTTACGTCGCTCCTATTTCAGATAGCTTATTGGGCTAAGCGGCATCTCAAAGCGCATGAAATGTCGAGTGAAATGCACTAGTAATCTTCTAGGGTAGGGCGAACAGAGACCCCGATTAGATCATTTTATATTACGGTTAATATAAGAATTCAGCGTAATTCTATCACATTTGTTCAACATACGTCGCTCCTATTTGAGATAGCGTACTGGGCTAGGCGGCATCTTAAAGCGCGTGGAAGGGGCGAGTAAAATGCACTATTAAACTTCTATGATAGGGCAATCAGAGACCCGACTAGATCATTTTATATTTTGGTTAATATAAGAATTCAGCGAAATTCTATCACAATTGTTCAATTTACGTCGCTCCTATTGCAGATAGCGTATTGGGCTTAGCGGCATCTTAA